>DWDT01004802.1:0-10914 GCA_018245595.1 Microceris scylla
GTTCGACCCGGGAATCGAACCCGGGACCTCCAGATCGGCAGTCGCACATGCAACCAACACGACCAACGAGGCAGTCAAAGTAACAAAATACGCTAAATGGCTGGAGTGGTTGGAAACGTAGAGCTAAAGATCGAGCTCAATAACGTGCTTTAGGAGCGTTATATGTATATACGTTCAATGGTGGATGAAAACGGGGTGATGCTGAAAAATGATAAAAACAAAAGACACATATTTGCAAACAAAATTATTATCGCAATATGTTTTGAATAGAAATCGGTTTTGAGATCATATATTTTGTCCATCTTCGCTTACAAAAGATAGCTTCTATTTGAATATATTCAAGGGTTTGTCGCGTCGTTGAAGTAACAAACGAAATATTTTCTGTATATAATAATATTTCACACAGGAATAATTTTGGTAATTATATTTATTGTATTAAAAATTTTAACGTGTGTAAATCATCTGCTAACGTTTTAATGACTAAAATAAAACAAAATGAGATTCTAATTAAATGTAATAATACTTAATTGTGAGCGTTATATAAATAATAAATTAAATTTGAAATTATAAATGAAATTACAAATCCTTTCCAATTCCACTACAGAACTGTTTTTTTCGGGGAACTATGAGAGTCCTGGAACAAATTCCACCACGCCACTCCAGTGTAGAATATAATCCTTGTAGGGTTGACGACACCTGACGAATACAAATCTTTTTGAAGTACCAAAAAATCCCTAACCCCGCGTACTTTACGAGGCTTTAGAATGTCAATTTATTTAGAAACAAAGAGAAAAACATACGAAAAATATATTTGGCACTTGCTAAATCTTCAAATTTTGCTAAATCTTTGATTTGCAAACCATTAGACGTGGCGGTCGAGCTGATGTATTCGTAAAATCTACAAGTTATGAACTTTTGAGTTATTCTTTATAATCCAGCTTTAACCGTTAAACTCAAACTAAATGTTGATCAAAAAAGTTTTGATCTACCACAAACATCCAAGTATCTCTAAGACGTGAATTATTATCAACTTCATTTCAGTGAAATCTTAATATCATGCTTAAAATTCGATCGTTCACAGCAAAATAAATATGATTTTGCTCTATTATTTCCAAGATATCAATAATATCTATAATATGTAATTGCCATAATTAAATTTGCAATTAAAAAACATAACATCACGCCTGTAATTCCCAAGGAGATAATTTGTAGTGTAGTTTGTGTAGTGCATTTCAACGTTTCAGCACGGTTCAAAATATTCATTTTAAAGTAACATTATATGCCCAGCGCAATTTCTGACTGATTTTTTGTTAACGATGTGAGTTTCATATTTTCGGGAAATTAAAGAAAATGCCAAAAGCATATCTTTTTCCTGAACATCTTATGGCTCTATTACGTATGATGGCAATTACTCGCTACTAACATAAATATCGATACACATGTAATCTTATGTCCAATCAGGAGAGAGTATATCGACATATTGCATGTCGACAATCTATTTGGGCACTGCGCTATATTGTATCTGCACACGCCTTCTTCACATTACACGAGATTGAAATGGGATCATGATACTTAAAATATTTGGTCATGTAAGTTTTGATGCCGATAACCGGTGGAGTAGTAGTCGGCAAACGTAGTGTAGGACGCCCCACGGGCACCTGGGATAACAATCTGCGAAAGGCTGCAGTCCGATGCTGCATGCGGTAAGCTATAGTCAGGCCTCGATGATAGTCATTGGGGAGGCTTACGTCTAGCACTGGACTGAGATAAGCTCATGATGATGACGATGGCGATGACGATGAGGAGTTTTAATAAAAAGTAAATATACATTTTGGGGAAGCTGCACACATGCCCAAGTAATTCCAAAGCAGGCAGAACGTGTGCTATAGTGTTAACCAGACAGGTTATATAAAGATAACTTTTTAAACGAATATACCACACCCGTCCGCCTATCCCTTCGAATATACAGGCGTTATGTGACCTTCTTTTTACACCCAGATACAGAATAAATACCTACTTGTTGTACTAATGGAAGACCCATAGACTTTTATATAGTTTTTTTTTTTTTTAAACTACCTAACGGTCTACATTAAGCACCATCAACAAAAAAATAAATATTCATGGCGATTCCCGTATACCGCAGACGGGTAGTATAAACCGGAAACAAGAATTAGTCCAAATACAATTCACCGTTAACACAGGAAACCACGGATGCTATAAATGCCAACAAACAACACAAGTATACTTAATCGTTGCTAGCCGCAGCGCAAATCTTACGTTAGCTTAGAGCGGCTAATGGAAACGTTTTACCCGTGTTCCGATTTGCCCACCGGCACTAATTTATTTGCTAGCTGTACTTTTAGAGCTCTTCGGTGCAAATCGATTAGACTGTTTGTTTTGGTGCTAAATTGGACACCTTTTCAGTGGTTGAACAGTACTCTATTAGATTTCTATATATTAGTTTTTAAAGCTATCTTTTTTTCCACCAGACTGTGGTATTGTAAAGTAATGGTACGATTAGTGTGGCTTTGAAATAGTATCATCAGTCTCACAAATTCGGAACAGTAATAGCAGGTCTGTAAGGATAGAGATAATTGGTATTTGACGCATTCTGCCTATTCCGTAGGGGAGATGGTTTGACGATGTCAATATAAAACGAATAGAACAGACGAAGCTAAAGTAGATGCGCACCTTCTTTATACTTTGGCGAATCAATGATTGACCATTGTAGTATACCTACTTACGAGGAGCTCTATTCCAGCCCTGATAGAAATATGCATACTTACGTTGATGGTCATTAAATCTTATCGTCATTACTATCATCGTTAGTGTGTCTCAGTCCACTACTGGGGATAGGCCTCTCCAAAGTATATTTTGCTTATAACTCCGTGGGGTTGGGTATGCGGCTTTATGGTAATTATGATCATTAGACTTTGCGTAGTTTAAATATCAATTTCACATTGTAATTACGTAAAAGCTATTGTAATATATTTCATCTCGTTATTATTTCATAACATTTAATACATTTTCCAATGTCATACGCAGTTGCTTCCATTAATGTAATTAAAATAGCCACGAACAGAACTTCAACGCAATGAATGTAAAAAATGCAAGGTTGTTTTTTTATAAATTCACGTAGAAAGATTTTGCTATATTTTGTATCGCATGCAGACCGAATGCGGTGATGGATCACAAGCAATACGTCAAGTTAAGTAACAAGAGGGCGATGAAATTGATATATTGTATCTAATTACTGCAACAATATTCATGCTTCCGAAAGTACCATAAAGAGTTGACCTAGACAAATCACGTGGGGCGAAACTGGTTAAACAGAGACAAGATTATAACAAGCAATTCCGTCACGAGAAAGAATGTTTTATTAGGATAACGATTAATTATTAAAATAACTTTTGTTTTTGAGCAGTAAATATGCAGGCAACAGTCAATGGACTTCTCCGAGGAGTTACAAATAACGAATAGGACTACGAATATAACTTTAGGAATAGAACTATAGGAATAGGCCTGTCAATATGAGTTATTTGAATTAGTACAAGCGCCAGTGAATTAGAGAAATCATACTAATATATAGTGAAGTTTGCTATCTCTACCTCTTTGCTACTCTCAACCCGTAAAAAACCGGCCACACATTCACTATTTAAAGTAAAAATCAATGCAATATCATGAAAGGGTAACCTCCATACCGAATATTTCCCGTATTATATCTGCCGTATTATATCCGAGCGGCTGAGAGCTAGCCGGTTCAATAAATGAAACTAAAATATCCAGTTTTAACTTAGTTAACCTATATTTTTCCGTTTCTAGGGCAGACGTAGCGGCCGATAGAGCACGGCGTTGTATCGGCACGTCAAACGTCTCGTTATAGACATTAGCTTCAATAAAGGGATGGAAATATCTTGGCGGAAACGGCACAGTCTCAATCATTGCATATTCTATGCGTTTTATTCTAGGAACAGTGCCTGTACTGAGTAGATATTTCATTGATGTTACTCGTATATACGCTAGTGTTTTAACTTATTTTGTTCAATGAGACTTATTAATAGTAATATATAATGCACTGCCAACTATCGTGTGCCAACCCGCACTTGGCCAGCGTGGCAGACTATGGCCTTAACCCTCTCAATATGAGAGGAGACTCATATTCCAACAGTGGAATTATAATGGTCGATTATAATTATTATATATAATTCATCAGTATCCGTAAACAAGTTTATTCTTACAATGGGTATTAGTTTTCTTGTAATAATATCTTTGTGTAACCCTAATATATCGTCACCCATGATATTAAAATGATAACTGTGTATTGTACTACTCTTATATTATGTGGAACTAAAACTTATTATTATTATTGTATTGTATTTTATATCAGCTATTAGCAAAGGTTAAGGTGATCGATTTAACAAAGATGTTTGATGTTATTTGGAGAAGACTTAAGTCCAGCATTGGAAGTAAACGTCCTGAAATTATTGTTATGATAAACCGCACATCTGATTTATTTGTTCTGAAGAAATGTGTGGTGATTCTAAGCAATGTAGAAATCAGTGACCTATGAAGGTTTCCATGGATTAAAGTCATTCGTAAATTTTAGAAACGAATTTAATTAAACAATTCAATTAACGCAATTATTCAAATTGAAATGCAAATCATTGAATAGTTTTGATTGATATAGTTCACAGGGTTCACGCTCTCAATAAGTCAGTTAACTGAATCAGAAAATTCAATTACTTGCAGGTACCATGAGGAATGAAAAAGGCGATTTCACAGATGTTGAGAATATTGTATTTATTTTCTTGCTTTAGCAAAGTACCTACTCGTACATTAGTTACTGCAATGAGCATGCATTCGAAACATTTTTTTTATATTATTATACTTAAAATAAGTGTGACGAAGATATTTCACCATAAACACAACACATGTTATGTCAGCCCTATGTCGTATTAAATTTTTTGTGTTCTGTTACAAATATAGTCTACATTATTATCATCAGTCCATAAAGTCTTCTGCCGGTCACAGATCTCCCTTCAGGGATTTTCCCCATAAGCCCCACGCTGAACATGCGGAAAGTCTACCCCATGTACCTATTAAAAATGATAATTCATATTGATAATATGTATTGTCATAGTATTTTGTTTCTGTTAGATTGGCCCGTTGATTGACTGGTAAAAATAACTGTTGAACTACGAATCGTAAGTTTGACTTGCACCAGGGAGTAATATTTGTATGTCTAGTTAAATGAATCATTTGTTTTGGACCAGTGTGTAAAATAATATCTTAGTTCATATTATTCAAATACACATGGAAATCGAGTTTCAATACTCTCAAATCTCTCTCAATCAAAAATTCACATACATACATATTATATATAATATGTATATAGCTCACAGTTTTACATATTACCTAGCTCTAAAAAGATTTTGATACAATTATTAACTTTAGGATGCAAATAAAATCTATATGGTATTTCAGGACTGGATTTTATAGATTTAATATGCGATAGGTTATCTAGATCATATGATAATTTCATTAGATAATCATCATCATCATCATCGTCGGCATTATCATCATCAGTATCATCATTATCGGCATCATCATCGTCAATCAGTATACTATTCTACTGTTCAACATGTTCATGTTCATACAGTAAAATGAACGCTAATAACCAAAAGTGTGTTGACAGAACTTCACTTCAACAACTTTCCTCCTTCACAAATATATTTACTGATAAAACTGAGTTATAATAACTGTAAACAATTAAATCATTTCATTTTCAACCTCACGAACCACAAAAGTCCTTTCGCAGCGTGACCGACTTTTTGTTGGTCATTCACATGTAGACTTATTTAAGTAGATTAGTGTAGTCGTAAAACAAAATAACGGTTAACATTCATGGAACATATTTTAAGTATTATTACAGGAAAAATAACCGAAATATACACAAGCTGACCTGTATTAAATAATATCTCTCAGGACACCACGTAAATTATTTCGCTCTTTCTTAGAACTTCATAGTAATAAGCAGATTCCAAGAAAATCAAAGTGTCCTCGGTGAACTGTGTTATTTAGTAATATAAAGTATTTGTGTAGTAATTAAATTACAAAAACTGAAAAGCTGTGGTATTAAAAAATCTAAAGCTTTCTTAAGCAACACGGTAACGCATACACATATGATTTATAAAGATAAGTGTGGTAATTACTTAATTGTTATTGTTTTCAGTTATATCCCATACTCAATATTATTCTCATTGTCATCCGTTTCCTGAGCCTCATCGCCATCATCATTATAATTTCAACGCAATGGCGTTCATTGCTAGACAAAGCCTCCTCAGCTCATCATTCAACATCGAAACAACTCAAAGTCCTCTGTTTTTGGACTAAAAAAGCAAATCAATAGCTTTATTCAGCTACCGTATCCTCATCAAACAATAATCTAAAATTGAAACCGACGTACATACAGTGATACAATTCAATTTTAATCATCACAAAGAAATCCGTATATCCATCTATAATGGAGACATAAACCAATGGTCATAAAACTGGTAATAGCCCCAAATTTCCTTTACAGGGGATTTACTGGCCTTCACAAAAAAATATGTGATCATTAAATTCGTCATACGGCTTCCAATGGTTACAGGTGGTAAGATATCATTGAAATGTCACAAACAGGTCGTTTGGTACGAAACAAGTTTTATATACACAAGTTTTATATACCACTGTACAATTATACTTTGTGGCACATTTTGTTTGAGAGTTATACGAAAATAATGGTGTCATTATTTGAAGACAGAAATATTTAACACTCGATGTTCTGTGCTTAGCCAGTAAAGGACCTACCGTGATGGTATAATAATAATAATATTATTGAACGAAAATAAACGTTTCATATAGGACGATTCAACGAACACCAGAACTAAAGAGAAGCACTCCAATCACATTTATATTATCGATATTACGTTGATAGGTATCAAAAATCCGTTACGATGGTAACGGAATCGTCTCCGGGATGGTCCTTCGCGAAACGGAATCGGACATCGATAAGTTTACGCCACTTTTATACGCACGCAATCATATTGATAGGGATCGGAATTCCGTTACGAGCGTACTGGGATTGGGTTTTACGTTCCGCGTTCCCGGTTTTAGTGTGCAGTATGATTACATCGAATACTGCCTTATTAAAGCTAGGTCGGATATAACAGCGCCTTTATTTGGTTTTGAATGCGAGTAGTATCTAAGTATATAGGTGTATTCTTCATAGGTTGTGATGGTTTGACTCCCACTTTCTAATATTACCGAGGGAACTGAGTATCTAATGGTATGTGGTTCCCAGCGTATCTGAACAAATGTAGATATATGTACATGTATACTGCGAAGCTGGCTTTGAAAAAAGATGTTTTTAACAGTGTCTTTAAAACTTTCTTATCTCATACGTGTTTTAATTTATCATATGAGCACTAGCCAAATATATTTTACAAATAACGGTATATTTTATAAATAACGGTATTTTCCGTATTAGTTTGATATGTTCTGTGATCATTAGTGAGAATTTTATTTTAGAATTGTATCAATACTCGATTGACCGAACCGAAGCTTATCCACAAAAGGTTATGCACCCATTTGCATAGCGATTTTTTCTGTATTTTCTCACTTACTTTACCCTAATATTTAACTAGCGATGGCAGCTAAACTTTAAACCCATGATAATGAAAAATGGGAGGTTGGGGAACATCTGTCCTACATTAATTATACCGTGATAAGTAGGAAAGTTTCCGATGCCAACTTTATCCGGGGATAATTGATGGATTTGTCAGTGATCCTAATTTATCATCTTGGACGAAAAGTATATTATTATAAATTATGTTTAAGGTTTGGGATTATTATGGCTCGTTAACGTTTTGAAATATTTGTTGGTATTATCAATGCTTAAGGCGATCTGGAAGCGCTAGTAGCTCTGACGCGAATAGATATATGAGGCCATTAGTTAATTAAGTAATGTCGAACACGATCGTTCCTTTTACATATAACTAAATGGTATTGACAAAGTTCCATGAGTGGTTGAGTTAATTGACAATCATGTTCATTGGTAGTTAAGCCTTATTGAAGACTCTAATTATAATTTTAAAAATTTCCTAAACACAATTTGGGCGCTAATTTATTTCTCCGCCAATCCGCACTGGCGTAGTATAGTGGACTGTTTTCAGTGCTACCGAAGTTCAGATAGAAATACGAACTCAATAGTAGAATGAAAAAGGGTTGTAACGATAATAATTTTATATCAAGAATATGATTATTACATCGTCACGGCAGATAGGTTTTATACGTAGGCAGAGAGCATTGAACGCCAGTCATATCATCTCTCACCTTACGGATAATCTTATAATATCTAAACCAACAAATATTAAATTTTCAAGCTGGCTCCCTCCAAGTATGACTAAATTCATGAAAGGTCGCGCGTCCAGTAATAGGATTAAAAGGTATTTACTTTTCGGCTACCTATTATATATATATAATAAATGGATTTAAAGCTCTGCAAAGTAACTCATACAAAACTATTCGATAATTTTGAATTCAATTAGTTTAATTCTATTAACTGTTTTGTTAAATTAAGTTTGTTCGTTCTACCAATAGCTGGGATCCATAAATTTCCCACGGGTACTAGTCCTTACATTGGTTAGGGATGGATTTGAAAATAAATCGCTTCTGCACAAATTAGCGTGGGCGAGACCTAATTTATAGGTTTTAAAATCGCCCCTCAACTAAACAAATTTCAAAACTCGCTAATGCTAACAATCGGACTGAAAATAAAATAAAACTTAACATTTATTTCACGTGCGCAGCAAAACTGATTTTATCGTCACCACGACCGTTAAATTTAAGTAATAAAAAAGCTGAGCGATGTCCCAAAAGATATTGATATCTTGCGACATTTAATTCTGCCCTTCGTTCAATTGCGATGTGTCGTCAAATACAAATTGTGTCCTGATTTATTGCGGTTATCGATTCCTGTCGACACATGACCACTTTTTGAGCTTACACGCAAAACTTTATGTCGGAATAGTTCAAATACTTTAGCGATGTTTTGTTAAATCTCACTTTTGTAGGATACTAATTGTAAATCAGCATAAGGACATACGCTCCACACGTTGTTTGATTTGAAATCCAGACGGAGAATATGAATCCTCTAGCCTAACGTTTTAAGTATATAAAAAAATTTCAACATTCACTGAGACTTGAATTATATAACATTTCATACCAATATAATAGAGACCAGTAACTATGTAACATGCCAACATAACAGAAAACAAATTGCAAAATAATGAATATAATATGCTAACGTAGTAAAAAAAATATCAACATAATGAAGAACCAATAATGATATAATATATTACGCCAACACATTGAACAAATCACGATACTACATATGAAGTAATAATTTTAGAACGCTGAATTTTAAAAAGCAAATATTACAATAACATTAACCAATACATTTGCGCAGCAATACTTCAAACACCCTTGTCTTACAAACTCTTTATCCTTCCAATGTTAGACATGGGTCTCTTTTAAACGAAATAACATAATTCTTCTCTTTGAATGAGAAGGGTTAAGGACGTAGTATACCACACCGGTCCAGGAGGATTTACCAGATGTCACGTGTTCTAAAGAGAATTATGGGGGAGTCTGATTTTGTTCATGATGTTTCATCTTAGCTTATTAGGAAAGTTATATACAATATCAAAAACGCATATATTTTACGCAAGGGCATATATTGAGCAATGACATTTATATTAAAATCTAACTCAGAATTTCTACTGGTGTTATATTCATATTCCATGGTGGAACGCAGAGCGAAACACGTAAATTATGGAAGTCTCTTACACACTGCCTATCTCTTCGAGGAATACAGGCGTAATGTAGTTTTTTTTTGATGAATCGTAATATTACGATATTCTAAGAAAACAATAAATCATCTACTACAGTCTTCCAACTAATTTTGTGATTGCAATATCGTTACGCCAGGCCCCTGACTGGGTAATCAAGAGCAGCGGGTTCTGAATATGTCCATCCCTACAGACCGTCATTATTAAATATGTTATATCCTATTTATGCCTTTTTATATAACTAAAGTCAATAATTTAATAAATTCCCTAAGTAATAAAGAAGTTCCATTCCAAAGAGCATTCGTTGATATATTCTCGACTAAAAATTATTACTGAACATTTACGCCATAACTGTTCCTTTATAAAAACAACTTTACTATCATGACATATGCAGTTGAATACTTCACTAGCTCTTTACAGTCATTCGAGAAGGCAATAATAGAAATGTCATACGTCCGTCTTTTCCATTCCGTTTTATTGTAACGACTTGCAGATAGATGCGGCATAAACTCCGGTTTACAACTCACTTTGTTGAGAGCGTAAAACGGAACGACTGCGGTGAATGATGTAAGGATCAGCGTCCGCTGCCATAGTTGTGGAATCAGATGTATTTTCGACACGGAAGTATGTACTGAGGGTGCTTGAACTGTGCAGTACCTAATTGATACTGTATGAAAATCGTTCCATACCCGACAAAAATTGTGTTTAATATTCGTAAGATTCTTCTAGAAATATTTAGTCTTTATAAACGAGCTAACAGAAGGTTACGTTTGGTGTAGATTTTTAGACGTCATTTATTTCACTGAACCTACTTTCTATCTTATAATTGGGTTAATGTTTTTGAAAAGTTAGTCTAATTTTTATAAAATTGTCAACGGTAACGAGACAATTAGGAAGATAAATCTGTGACAAAGAAAAAAAACATTAATTTCCTCCTTCCATTCGAAATGAGCGGCGATTTTTTAAAACATCGCGACGGGCGCAATTAATAAAATAAGTTACATTTTTCGTCAACATTGTTAAG
>DWDT01004803.1:0-10913 GCA_018245595.1 Microceris scylla
GTAACTGGTGAAACGTGGGAGTGTTCTGCATTCCTCTGCCTACCTCTTCGGGGATTACAGGCGTGAAGTTACGTTATTGAATTGATGTTTCTAAGCTTTGATTATTCACTCGTCGGTTGCTCAGTTAGCGGTGGATGTGATTGGGGTGATCATGTCAAAGATCCCGTACGAATGCGTACGATACTGTTAGTACTATGGTAATTACCTTGTTATCTCCAATAGAAATAAATAACTAACATCAATAATGCACACGATGTCTATATGTAAAATATTGTTTAATTTACATTTTATTATTGCTAAATGGTGTACAGACAGATGACAAGTGAATTTAGGCAGTTTTTATGTAAATTGAATAAGTAAATCTTGGAACAAGTCACAGCGGTCATCTAATACCAAACTAAAAAACGAATCATACACAGCGAATCATATACAGCGCTTTATACTGCAAAGGAGCAGCGGTATCTGAAGCGCGGCATTGGGTCACTGAGCCGACCGCTTCCTGCGGGAAAGGGCGAACGTCCTACGTCCTACACGTAGGGCATTGCGGTACTCATACGTCTGTGGAACAAGTATTTAAGGGTTTACTTGGTATTATAAATGGTAACAATGGTATATATCGTTATGAAATTTTTAACGTTCCTGTAACTGAAAATAGATGAATATTGTTTTATTTAATAATTACTTGGAATATTCGAAAGTTGTATGAACAGAGTGATGAATGTGAAAGAAGCATGTTAGGTTTTTGAAGATAGAAATAGCGTTTGCAAGGATAGCATTGAAATTTAGTGTTCTCTCTGGAAAACAATTATTGTAGTTTCACTATCTATTACTATTATGAGGTATAATATACATGTCGTGACGATATATGAATTTAAAGGAAAATTTATGAATGTAAACAAATAAAAATTACTTAAAAATAACTGACATGTTAATATTATTTGTCATTATTACTCGAAATTATAGATTCAGTCATGTTCGCGGTAGGCTTACCGTTTAAGTATTTATAGACGAAAGGCGTTGCCATATTAGATAATATATGATCTATTGTTCATATGATTTAGCGGTATGACAGAAGCACAGCAAAATAACGTCGGCGCATATATATACATATGTATATATGAGTATATATAGACGTTGATCTATGTATATCAAGTGAATGCCATTAGTATGCGTTAATTTTGCCTATAAAAAAAGAAAAACAAAAAAGATCTAAAATTATAACATGTATTGCAAAACTATCGTAAATCAGCAAATGTTCTAATCATATTTTTAAATGATAATTATAGCATAGAAACATTGAGTACATTATTTTGACTACCCTTTGACCTATGACTCAACTTCGTGACAAAAATATGTGCTAATTATCGAAAGGGTACAATACATATTTAACACTCTGTACCGGGTACCAGACAAATGTCATCAACTAACTCTAGCCTATTTAATATTCAATGAAATTTGAATTCTACGATATAACTAATAAAGTCGAATGTTGTTTGTGACTTTTAATAAATAAGTTCGCGAGCTCACCGGCCGGCAGTCCACGCGCTGTCCGCTCGTTCATTGAGCTCTTCCCATGACATTATCCGCGTACACTTTTCACGTTTGCCCTATAACCAAGCACAACACACAGAAATCTAAGCTTAATTGAAAGATATAATTGAGTTCAAATCCCATTAAACAGTTGCGACAGTTAGGATATTACAAAATTGGGTGTTAAAATGGCGCATCTGAGGCTCCGATGGCCCCAGAGATGGACCTCGCGTTTTATTTCCACCAAGGAAGACACGACTTTAGTACGATGCATGGGGGAAAATATGGCCCCAAGTCCGCTCAACCGTATTTCACTGGGGTCGGTTGGGGTCACCCGCGCGGACATTATTAAACTGTTACTCTTCCAGAATCGTGAGACGTGACTTATGCAGATGTTTAAGTAGTGGTTTGACTGATAGTTTCACGTGTGCAGTGGTCGTTTCTCATGTGAATCTGCCTTGCACGATTCGCGATGTTGGCGAAATTAGTTGGAAAGTTTCGTTCTGACCTTATTCGGTGGAAGCCCAAATTGGCCTTTGTAATCCCAGCGAGCGTTTACGAGAAATCACGTAGAAATACATCGCTACGTGCGCGAAATAATTATTTCATTATATACAAATATGTTTGTTAAGCTTTTACGGTAGATTTTTTGAAGACTTAGCTCAGTGGTTGGACAATTTAGATAAGTTATGATGGCCGACAAACTGTTTTAAGAATCACTAGTCGTTGTTGTCTGGCACTAATTAGAATATTATATATGTATCAAAAAAATATTCGTATCAGGACTTAATATTTATAACAAAAGAAAAAGACATAAACATATGTGATCTCACAACCTAATTAATCAAAAGCTCATTGTATACTAGGAGGGAATGTAATCGACTCTAGAAACAGTATTCAACAATAGCAAGTGACACCCAAAACGGGGACAAGTCGCACGACAAATGATTTATCTAAGAAGCGTCTAGAAAGATCGGTCTTTTCCTGAAGATCACAAAAACCGCCGGAGCCGCTCACCAGGTACGAGGAATGCAATTAATACGCTTTTTGCGTTCCAATCAGGAAGCTAAGTGTAACTGTAAGAGGCGAAATGTGGGAAAATTGGCGGGAACAATGGAGAGATGGTGGTTTTTTTTCGGTTGGAAGAGCGACGTCGAACGTAATTGCGCACAACTCATATGCCATATGAGACGGCCGACTAGCACAGCGCGAGCTACAATCTGCTAATATTTTACAATAACTTTGTTTCTTTTACAGATTTTATATACAAAACATAGTATGCTAAGTTTCAACTCGACATGGCGTAACATTATTAAAGTTAAAATCAGGTTGTCAATCAGAAATTCTTAGCAACATGTAACATCACGCATGTAATCCCCGAAGGGGTTGGCAGAGGAGTGTAATACACTGGGAGTGTAATACACTGGGAGTCTTTTCACTAGTTACGTTAAGTCCCATGCTATAGGTCATGAGCCTATTGCCGTACACCAGGCACAGATCCAGACTCGGAGTCACTACTAAAAATTCTAAATGAGAAAAATTCAATAGTACCCGACCCGGGATTTAAACCCAGGACCTCCTGATCGGCTCAGTCACGCTTGCAATCACTCGTCCAACGAGGCAATCTAGAAATCCTTAAACATTTACTGTTATGAACTGAACTATGAACTCGAAAAACTATATCATAGTTAAAATACAAATTTAAAACTAAATATCAATACTAAACCAATCTCTTAAGCGTCCAAAAGAAAACGACAATTTTGAGCCTCTGTGTACCCTTGAAAAATAACGTAAGCTTAACAAATCAACAGTCAATATAACCGTCAGATCAACAGATGTTCAACAGTCAGTGCAACTGAGCGCCCTCATAAGTTTTTCACGAGGAAAAGCGTACACAATACACCGGTGCCAGTGAACAAGAAGCTGAGAAAATCAACTCATTACCATGCACTGGACAGTTATTGTCTTTTAATCACGCTATTACAGCGTCTTCCTCGTTCCACACTCACTAATTGTCGCAGGTTTACGTCGATTTGTCCAGCTTTGTTTGTCCTCCCTGTCTTTATAACCTAACGGTACTGGTTAGTTGTCAGGGAACATTATTTAGACTGTTTACGGATTAATACGTGATAACCAGGGAAAATAGAACGAGGCAGTGACAGAATGGTAGCCAAGGGATGGAAAAAGGAGTCGCAGATGACAGAGGAGGAGATGCATAGAATGGCAGCCCTCTGTGGACCAAAGTTGCACAGGAGAGAATACAGTGGAGTTCATTAGAGGTGACCTGTGAGAACAGACACACGGAGATTGGGGACATGTTATATATCTATTAGATAGATTTTTGTTGCTGTCTTTTCGTCTATCTATATCTGTCCTTCTAAACCTGTTTTGTTAATTAAATTCAACCTTTTATACAAACCATCGGTTCATATATCGGGAAATATCTATATAATAATTAATTGACATGTTCAAAATCCCGTGAAACCTTAAACTTCGCGTAAGTCAATTTATCCTACATTATATAATTGGATACTTAATATTTATTAGGGTTAGGTGCCTACTCCAACTTATCATCACCTGGGTTGACTGGTAGAAAATCCCACATGTCATTAAATCGACCCTTTGTTACCAATAATAAAGAAATAAAAACTAAGAGATAAAACTTAGATTTTCTTAGATTTAAAACTTAGAGAGTACTACACTCCTCTGCCCACCTCTTCGGAGATTACAGGCGTGAGGTTACGTATAATATAAATCAATTTACACTACATTATATAATTGGCTGCTAAATATTTAATACAAGTTAAATACCCAAGGGATCGCGTGTTCATTAATCGCTGCCCACAAATCATTCGCTCTAAACGTGTTTATTAACGTCAATTTGTTCGCGCGTCGCTCGTGTCGTGAACGTCGCCAATTAATACGATTTTTCGTCCCCCACGACCGACGACCAGCGGCAGTGTGAATGAGGAGCGTTCCCATGCCGCCTTTCCCTTTCGAATATTGCTTATGGTACAGCAGATACATCGCCTAACTGAAATAAGGCAATTAGGGTCAATATTTATATCATGGTATATTTTGCACCTATTTCATGGGATGTACAATGTAACTGGTGAATCGTGGGAGTGTACTACACTCTGCCTACCTCTTCGGGGTTACTGGTATGATTTTACCTTTTGGTATATTCGTATTAAGTCTGATTTCTTGAAAAAATAATCTACAATATTGTTTTATCTGCAACGGAACTTGAATTACATCAATTAGATTAAACTCAATGACATGATATACAAGGACCTATGCACAAGTATTAAGTTCCATTTCTTAAAAAGAGGTCTACAATATTGTTTATGGTAAAGCAAATATGTCACAAAACTTGAATTAATCCAATTACTTTTCACATAGACTGCTGCGTTAGTCGAGTGCTTGCAAACGCGACTGCCGATCGGGAGATCCTGGGTTCAAATTGCGCGTCGGGTACTATTGGATTTTTCTAATATAGAATTTCTATTAGTGACTCTGACTCTGGATCTGTGCCCGATGTATGGCAATTGGCAATTAAACGTTACTTGTATTATTAGTATTACTTCTTCTTCTTCTTCTTATAGTGCCTCTCCAACTAGTGAAGGTTGGCAGTCAGCTCTGCATATTTCTTTTCATCATGTGCAAGATGAAAGAGTTCAGCGGCACTTTTGATCCCCGTCCATTCCCGGATGTTCCTTAACCACGACTTTCTTCTACGACCAGTATTACTAGTAGGTGAATTATGAAAAGTACCAAAGGATTTTTACCTTCTTTTAGCAGTAAGGCGTCATTAGAGGTGGTGCGCTGATATTTAGTCGTCCGCAGTTTGCGCCACTCGCGGATGACACGAGCTCGGCCGCGGCGCGGTGCCACCGCTGCACTTCCGATTAACATTAGGACAGAAAACATTTTAATAGCGGATTTTATTTTGATGTCTCTTAACGCGAAACAGTGGAAAGCTGGAAAAATATAAAAAGGTGCTATTAGATCTTGAAAAAGGCCTAAGTCCAGCAGTGGACGGAAATAGGCTGATGATGACGAATAATGATGATGAAAAAAGGAATTCTACATCATCATGAGTTGTAATTTTAGCCACTTGCCTACTAACGATATATATACATTGTATATGATGGATATTATGAAACATGCATTTATTATTTAATGTTAGAGTTGTTTTTAAAATATAACTGTTCGAGTATGCGCTCAAATTGGTCATAACCGATGAAAATATTAATCATAGTTTAACCGTCCTTTTTCAAAATAAAGCTACACGTTGAAATAATAAGCCGTGATCAAGTAGCGATACGGCACAACCGGGAACGTTGGCACCGGCTCCGCAAGGTCTCCGCGGGCGGCGAGTTCGTGTGGTCGTGCCCGGAGCCAGATTAAACTATTGCACCTCACCGACATTTCGGTCGCCATGGTAACCGAAAATACACGACTCCATAACTAAACTCATTACCGCCTCTATTAACAAAGCACGAAAGCTCAGTTTGGTGAAACAAAAAAGCGTAAATCTCATTGCGCTCTTATGAAACCGGCCCCCGTATATTTAGGAGGTTGGAGGACCTGTCGAATGTTCGCACGAAGCCACAAATGGTTGCGCTAGCTGAACTGAAGATGCAACATGAAACGGATGATAATTGGATAGTAGAAATGAAGGTTATTAATAGGGAATTGTTTGGATGAAATTACTTTAGGAGTCTTCTCTTCATAAACATTTGTTTGGATCTCGCAAGACATATGTACCAGATATAGCTCTAGTATTAAATTCGTTGCATAATATTAGACTTTTGTATACGTTGCATAATATTAGATTAACTTTAATATTAGAAAACAATAACGAAATACGCACTTAACCAACATTTCAAGCAGTATTTCATTTCATCAAGCATTAAGCATTAATTGCATCGAGCAATTTTATTTTTTATTCGTCTGATGGAATACAGAATAGAACACAGTTTCCATTTTTATTATATTTTATGTGAACCGATTAGCAAAGATTAATTAAGGACTTTTAGCTTATTGGCATTAGGTAGAGTTCTTTAAAATATGTGGGAATATTTTGAAATCAGATCGGCCGGTGTGCGTGGAACAAATAAAAATTAAATAACACTACACTATCATAATCGGAGTCTGTAGTGTTCAACGTACCTTGACCAATTTTTGAAAGAAGGTAGTTACGTAGTATATATTGACAAAGATGAAATACAAAATTGACGAAGATCAAAATCTTTTAATACATGAGTATGTACTCGTATGACGTCTTTAACGAATGTAGAACAGGCTGAAGTAGTTTTGCCAGGACAATAGCCAATGGAAATGCTTAGTTTCTGACTACCCTTATTGGAAAGGCATAACACTATGTATATACAGATATAAAATTGCGTTGATAAAATATCAAGACAACGGTTGTTATAGACAATAGAACATGTATGAAGGAACACATACTCGTAACAGCTTAATATTCCGCACTTTACTGCTTCTAATGCAGGCTATTTTATTTATAACTCGAAAATTGCACTCCGAGCATTTCATCGACAATCATGGATTGTATGCCCGCTAATGGATGGTGTGTGTGGAGATCTATATACAGCTGTTAAACCCGTCGTTATTATATTATACCATTATCATTCTGAAAAGAAATATCTGTTCAAAAATTGAACGACAAAGATATTGAATAATGATGTCATATAATATATGGTGGCATGTCATATAATATAATATTGATGTCATATAATAAAACAAAACAGTTTATATCTAAAGGGTTACTGTAAATTAGGAATTAATTTATGAACGATTAAACAACACTAAGTCCAACATAAAACCAAATAAGTTAAAAAAATACTGACTTTTCGTAAAGGTCACGTTAGTAACACCATTCATCGAATGTGAACAATTCCAATATTACAGTTATCAACAATGGTGGATGTAATACATGACATACATAACAATTTACACAATAACATGACACACACACCTGAACATTTAAGACACACACACACAACTCTATATAGACATACTCTGCCTATCCGTGCTTGGATATTTCTCACATCTGCGAGTATGTGTGCGTGCAAGGATCGGTCCGCAATGAAGGCAGCAATGGCAATATTAATTCATTGCGCGGCGGGAACACGCCGCGGCGCACTATCTGCGCTTCCTGCGTGCCCAGTACACGCTCCGGGGACGGTTCGCACGGCGCTCGGCAGATCGAAGGTCCAAGTTAATTAAGTGCGAAAGAGCCGCTCATGCGATATTGTAACGCGTTATAACGTATCGTCGATCTTAAGTAACGGCGCTCAACTCACGGCTGCGTCTGCCGCCACGCGAGCCATTGTTGGGTTATAGTTACAATGTATGTGCTACAATTTTTTATTTATTTTTTATCTGCGAATCCGTTTCACGCGATAGCATTAGTTGTATTCACTAGACCTAAACGCCTTCATAAAAGGATTGCGTTAAAAATTCTTTCTAATTAGGTTTCGTCTTTATGGTTCCTAAGGTATAAGCTATCCTCAATCCAAAAGCATCATCGATTTACCGGTTACGATATAAAAATGTAGTGCTCACAGAGATATAACTTCCCATTCCCAATGTACGGTATACGAAAACTTCTCACAGTTCTTCCTATAAATGTATGTACGTAACAGTTTCTAGTTCAGGTATGTTTTGTTTATTGAAATCAATTAAGTACATCAAATGGATCAATTTACTAATGAATTTATAATTATGCTCCTTCTGTTTCTAAAATTCATTATTTTTCCGAAGAAAACTGATGTATACTGAACAGATATCTAGTGTGAGGAAAATTAAGACGATTATTAAGGAAATAATATTACTAAACAAACATTAGAAAATTGCCCTGTGAACAATTTATGGGCTACAGTACATCATTGTTGATATCCGTGTCTGCGGTAATAGATAAATAAATCATATTCGTTGTAGAAACTTCGCCCAAAGCGCTGGCCACGATGCCCTCGATAATCTTATGTGTAATTTAATAAACGCATGTTTATTGAGAATTATCGTGTGTTTGCTTTGCCATGGCGCACGTAGCGCCATCTCGTGAGCGATAAATCAATCAAGTTTATATTTAAGGCTCTACAGAATCATTTAAGAGTCTAAATCAAGCGTAGGCCCAGCACGGATTGTAGATTAGAGACGATATGGAAACATACGCCCTTATTATTGACGCGTTTCCGCTACTTCACTCCCAGTTTAAAATAGTCGATAGCTCTATGGATTAGCACAGCAATCACAACTGTTCTTAATTTTATATTTCACGTAGTCAATGTATAGAATACTGCTCGTGAAGTATCTAGTCAAGAGATCCTTAAGGTCCCGCGTCTATGGGTGTCATTGGATAAGTTGAAGACAGTATTATTTTTATGTACAAAGGTGTAGTAATACATTTCATGAAATTCCGAAAAGGCATTTTTAGAAGACATCCATGTAGAACTGATAAAGTAAAACAGAAATAGAACGAATAAAGGATTATAAAGATGAAAGGATGTCAATGATAATGATTATTACATAATAATGATTCTTAATGGTTAATTCAGTTTTCATATAAATTCACTCATTTAATGAATACAAATTAACCTTGAGCAGTACCAACAGCGTAAAGATAACACAAATTATATGAATCATTAAAGAAAAGTAATTAACAAGACAAAACCTATGCTAATTACACGTGTATAGCCGAACATACAGACGACCGAAGACGCAATATAACCCCGTATATGCGAGTCAATAAAACTGTTACACGCACAACGCATGGAGCACGTGGTGCCCGCGCTAGCCATCCCGTGTTTCGTTCTCGTTGGAATGTTATTGCGAATCTAGATAGTGCAGGTTTGAATCCCATTAATAATGTAGGAATGATTAACATTGGTACATACCTTAGATTTAGGTTGGTTTAATATATGGTCGTGTATCGACTTTCTAGAGTGTTTCGGCCTATGTACATATGTACATGGGAAAAACTTGAGTGTTCCACACTCCTCTGTCTACCCGTTGGTGGATTACAGACGTATTATTACATACATACATGCTTTATGTATGCATTAAGAGTGTTTGAAACCATCGGAATGTCATGTTTACTGTAAAGAATCAGTCCTAGCATTGTTTGTACCGTTCTGATGTGATGTGGCCGACCGAAAAGGCAACGCGTTATATGCATATTATGGTAATAATAGGAACTTGAAGATGTCTATAATCACTACTGATAACTTGAAATTAAGGTAATCTCATGCCCACTTCTCTGTCGATGATTCGTTTGGTATTTATGATAACAAGGATAATAAAACAATAAATAAAACAGGAATTGTTATTTTTAGTATAAAATAAATTATTAGTGTATATTCAAAAAATTAATAATGTATATTTAATAACGATCTTTTTATATGCTATATCCCTACTAATTCTCTATACTCTAATAAATGATTTTAACATTATTTGACCGAAAGCATTTAAGAATTGTTTCACTAAAAGGTCCTCTAAATAACGAAGGAACTTCCTTCACTGAGATAATTCCGTTTAAAAAAGTATTTATCTCAATTACAAAGCCAAGTATCCGTCATAAGTCCAGCTATCAATCTAATCTGCGCTGAGGTCTACTCGCACTCAGCGGCCGCGCTCACGACTTTTACTTACAGTGCTTTAGATAACGTGTCTAATGCAAAATATTAATTCTAGAAACATACGGACGGGAAGGCGACGGGCAAACTTGGTTTTTATCCACTGACTATAACTTATAAAGGGAATATAGAAATAGTACGTAAACTTATTTGATGGAACTTGGGAGTGTACTACTCTCCTAATATCTCTTCTTACTCTCCTTTTACTTTTCTTTACTCTCCTTCTTTTTACAGCTTATATTATGTATTGTTAGTATGCAAACAAGCTAGTTTGACTGCGCTTTTTCCTCCGGAGTTTCTTTTTTTTAAACGTAGCTTCCGATGACTTTTGTACCGGTGTGTTCTTTCCGGTGAGTTAATGTAACTTATTAATTCCATCGAAATAATTTTATTGTTTCTTTCAAAATTAAATTTTAACACAACTCTTGACAATCCAATTGCCATTGTTACGTACTAAGGTTTCTCACAATGAGAACATTATGAGAAAGGAAAACATTTCTTAAAGATAGAAATCCGTTTGTGATTAACTTCAAATAAGAGCCATATATGTAAATATCACTCTAACTCAAGCTTTAACCGTACTAATGTTTGTTACAGTCCTGTTCCCGCAGTTCCGTTACCGCTTAATTTCAATTAACTAATTTTCTTATTTACAAATAATAGTGTCTTAATTAATTAAGACTTAACATTAACACTTAACATTAACACTTAACAATTAACATG
>DWDT01004804.1:0-10912 GCA_018245595.1 Microceris scylla
CACCTATTCATTATGACGTGATTTTATATAGCTTATAGCCTTCCTCGATAAATGAACTATCTAACACTGAAAGAATTTTTCGAATCGGACCAATAATTCCTGAGATTAGCGCGTTCAAACAATCAAACAACCAAGCAATCAAACAAACTCTTCAGCTTTATATTATTAGTATAGATGTAGTTTTAATACTTTTAACCATATCCGGGCTTAGCGTACGGTATGAATACAACCATTATATTTGCATAATATGCCATTGGATCCCGAATACGAAAACCGTTTTAGCAAGCCGCAAACGTGTAAACGGGCCCTTATCTCCGCAGGCATCAACATCACGATAGCGCAGTTCGACGGCGATGCGCTGTTGTCGCTGCGACGCGACGGGCGCGGGGAGCGCGGGGAGCGCGGGGAGCGCGGGGAGCGCCTGCGCCGCGCCGCCGCGCCGCCGCCGCGCCTTGCGCTCAACTTCACCACCGCCGACCCAAACGGGCTGCTAGCTTGGATCACATTGGTGAGATTTCGATGATGTAGTTTTATCCGTGTCGGGCCGGAGAAAGAATAGCCCTGAACCCATACCGAAATACGAGATAAGAAGCGACTAAGCTTGACGCTGCCTACCGCGTAGGGCGCACCCTATCTAGACACGGTTAAATACCCTAGTCAACTACGGGTAACAGCGTAGGCGGTACAGAAAGTCATGCTCTATAATCCCCAACCCGCATGCCCAGCATAAGCATTTGTGGCAAAAACCCCTCAAGGGAGGACTCTCTCCAACAGTAACCTTAGTACAGGTTCTAACCGCTCATTGTGATGTGGAAGGTTGGGTAAAAGGAAACAATCCAACATTTTTACGTGCTACGCGCTTAGCAAATCCAATCTATTGAGGATGTGTGTGTGGCAGTGATGGCAAAAAGTAACTACATTAACAATTACAAATTACAGTTACATTGTAATTAGTAATTAAAATACTTTGTAATAGGTTACTTAAAGTAACTAATTACAATAAAACTACTACTAATTACTAATTATAATACTAAACTACTACTAAACTAATTACTAATTACAATAAGCACTTATTGTAATTATTATAAAACAAATAATTATTATAAAAGAGTAGATTTAAGAAATGAAAAATATTTTTCAATACTTACACCTGTCACCATAACATGTCATCTTCTGCTTTAGCAGAGCTTACGAACATACGCATAGCATTTCATGGCAGATTTGTTCACAGGACCGAGATTACATAGGCATTGGTCTCGAAGACGGATATCTCCGATTGGTATGGTCTCTCCACTGTCACATTGCTCGTGGAATAACGAACATTACCCAAATCTTGCCCCAAGCGGGATTCTTGGCCGATGGAGGGTGGCACACGCTTCACTTGGATTTAAAAAGAGAAAACATAACTTTGACATCTGACCAATCACTCGTTCACCAAGAAGAAACGTGTTCAATTCATTCATTGCATTATGAAGATGTAGAAGTGCATATAGGTGAGTGGTTAATACGTGTACATAAGTATATTCATTAATTTTTATATTTATGGAACGCATCGCATATATAATCTGTCAAAGTTGACAAATTTTTTTTTAGTGTCATGAGGTGTTGACATAAATGAAATAGACCGCCAAATTAAATTAAAATACGTTGAAATTTACTAAGGTTATACATAATTCAATCAACCTCGACTTATTCGATAATCACCATCTTACTTTTTACAAACAGCTTTATCATTATTATTGTTATAAACGGTTTTTATCGTCCCACTGGTACACCGGTCTCTTCTTTAAAAGACAACTGTGAAGTCAAAATTCAAATTTTAACAGACTGAGCGTGATATTGTAACAGACTAGAAACTATTATACGATGATATATGATATATTTACTATTATACGATGACTTCGTTCGTTGTTTAAAATTCAAACAAATGGACCGTTTTTTTGACTGCCTCGTTGGTCGAGTGTTCACAAGCGCAACTGCCAGTCGGAGGTCTTTCTAATTTAGAATTTCTAGTAGTGACTCAGTCTGGATCTGTGTCCGGAGTATGGCAATAGGCTCACTGACTATTCCATGGGACGTAAACGTATATGGTGAAACGTGGGAGTGTACTATACTCCTCTTCCTACCCTTTTGGGGTTACTGGCACGATGTTACGTTTTTGGACCCCTGTCTTTTTAGTTTAATCTAATCCCACGTCTATTATACCATATTTAAAGAAATTTCATGGATTACAGGAGGATTAGCGACAGATAGCAGTGCCACAGTAAAAAATATATTTCCTCAAAACTTCAAAGGCTGTATCGATCACATATCTGCAAGCGAGGACACCTATTTGACTGATTACACCAACGTGTACAGCGAAAACATTAAGTCGTGCCAATGGTTTCCATCGACAACGTCTTGAGTGCCGTACATGTTTATTTATCTATTTTTACAATATCTTAGATACCAATTTTGTAGCTAATAAGAATGAATACTCATAGTACAAAATTTTTCTAGTCTTCTTAAAATTTATGTAGGTATGTGTATTATGTGTTAACATATTATAGTAATAAGTTTTAAAACTTATATTAAATCCATACTTACTACAGAGGGTTTTTAATGACTTTGATTGTTACGAACGTTGCATGGACAAAAATAAAATTAAAATTCCTCGTACACAAAATATAGTTTTATTGATATATTCATGTTTAATAAATTGTATACATAACATCATCAAATATTATATTATAAACATATACATTTCGTTATACGTTACTAATTCAAACACAAATATAATATGAGATGTTATCCCCATTCATTATATTATGTCTCCATGTATGTATTTGAATAAACATTTAGTTTCAAAACCGTAATGATAACTTCGTTTGGCGTACATGTTCAGTAGCTAAACACTCTCCTTACACAAAGCTCATGGAATTCAGTTTTATTTACATTCCCATATTAAAGCGACGTGTATATTTACTCATAGAATTCATTAGGCCTATTTACAACTGGAATAACGTTGGAATGCTTCGCTGTGGTTCACATCAATGCTGCGGCGTATCTTACGGTACGTAGACCTCCACTAGGAACATAACATCGATTCCTTCACTGATACTCGACACTATAATATCTCGATATAATTTCTAAAAAATAAATATCATATTAAGCGATAGGAATAAATAAAAATTGTTAATAATTGCACACCATGATAAAATTTACGAACATCAAAACAATCTCCGGGTAAGCCTAGCTTACGGGCGACTCCGCGTGCTGCCTTTTTGAAATTCAGTACAAAATAATTCTTTCTAGCCAGAGGCGCATCTATAAAATCATAAATATATTTGCAAACGAAAAATAAAATCCTAGGAATGTTTGTGATAACATTAATAAACGCATAGAAAGAACAGAATAAGCGGATCACAGAAGTAAATATTATATATTTACGAAGTATATAGCTGAAGCCGGTGTCTTGTCCAGGACAAGCGGAGCCGAGCTGCTCCAGCGCACGGCCCGAGAGCCCTACGCGATATAACAATATTATATGTTACTAGTATAAATGTGACATCTTCACAAAACTTTAAACAACATTTAATAATAATAATTTGTGAATAATGACACTAAGAACATCAAATTCCATATTTATGTATGCATTATTTCCTATTTTTTTTACTATAAAGGAATACAATTAAAAAGATATTTCGCTTATCTATAAATTGTATTTTAGTTAAAATTAAGACTGATATCAGTTAGCATTTATCATTCTCTAATGTAATATTCAATAATAGAATAATAAAGACTAATAATGGATCTCGTTCCAAGTTACGATCGGAACAGAACTCCTTATTGGATACGTCACATGCAACTAACTCCTCGTACACCGGGTGGTAACAATCTCAAGAATTTTATAATCTCTAAACTCATAAACAATTTAATCTATATTAAACAATGTCATCAATAAAATGTCACGTTTCATGAAAAGAACATAATAATTGCATTATTAATGAAATTATAAATACACGTGTACCTATCAAACGAGTGTTCGCTTCAGAGTATATAAAATTAGGTATAATTTAAAAAATCCCACCATCGTTTACGTGGCCGTCTGCCATTCGCTAAAGTTAACACAAGTCCGTTAACCTATACAGAAATATTGAGCCATGGTGCCCGTTTTGATACCATTCATTCATAAAAGTACGTAGCAAAGTTACAGATCATCATCAAAATTTACTATGAAAGCGTTCACAAACAATACCATAGAGAGAAAGCATTTATTTTTAAAAATCAGTCTCATTCGCATAAGGAAGTGATCACAGCACACACACTGGAAACTCGTTGCAGAGCGAGGGGCCATGTCCCTCGCAAAAGAACTTTTAATAATTAATAGAGCACCTTGGTTGCTAACTTGCTATACTTAAATATGATAAGGACATGCAACTGACCGATCAATTGTTTCATATAAAAATATTAAACGTTTGGAAAACATAGGAAGCCGAGAATACTACTGATATTAAATGGAGGTACACCTTGTATTACTATGAATAAAGTACATTGTAGTTTTCCTGTGAATGTTTAAACGTTTCGTTAACAAGTAAGTAAAACAAGCTGATAGCGTAGACTAGATACAGGTTTACAAAAGATTACAGACACACCGACAAGAGACGCATTTACATTTGATAAAATAAATCTTTAAGACGGCAGAGACTTCACAAATAATGCACACATGAAGCTACGAATTTCGCGAGCCATCCTCATGGACGACAACTAACTTAAACGTGTGCCGGGCGCAAAGCTCGTCTCGTCGCTCCAATATACCTTCAACCTTCAACACTACAACCGCCGCGGGTACATTCACTTACTAAAATAAAGATACACATCGTAAGTATGACAGCGAAAACTGCGCGCCGGCGGGGGGCCCGCCAGACTCGATCGTGTAATATATATATAGTATATGATATATATATATACATATAAGTTATATACTCTATGTACCTCCCGCAACGTTTTTAATCGGGGACGCCGGGCCGGGACCCGTGAATTCGGAAATTATCGGCTACCGAAGGTGACAGTCGAGAGCCGCGGGCGAGGCGCTAGTGCGGCGGAGGGGGCGGCGCGCGGGGCGGCTCGCGGGGTGGGTCGCGGGGCGGGGCGCGGGGCGGGGCGCGGAGCGGCGGCAGGCGGGCCAGCGCGCGCGAGCCCGCCGCCGCCAGCGCGCGTCACGGGCCCGTCGGCTCCACCAGGCGCTGCACCAGCACGGCCACGAAGACGGCGAGGAGCAGGAAGCCGACCGCTATGAGCAGCGCGGCGTTGCGCGTGGACAGCGAGCGCGGCGAGCGCGGGCGGCGGGCGCGCGGCGCGGCGGGCGCGGCGGGCACGGTCAGCCGCGCGGTGCCCGACCACGCGCTGCTGAGCCCGCCGCGCACGGCGCACACGCGCACCTGGTACTCGCCGCCGTACTCCAGCTCCTCCATCTGGAACTGCGGCTCGCTGCCGGAGTACACCTGTCGAACGACGCGAGAGTGCCGGTTATGTTACAAATTTAAAGTTTATGTGAAGCATGAAACAAATAACAGACCAAAAAAACATGTATCTTCGATCGAGAAGTCAAGGCTATAGAAGTGGATGATTTCAAAAATTTGGCAATAACAGAGGTAAGCGACGTTTCACAAAAAAATAGAAAATTTGAATGGATCTGGACTGGGCACGTCATGAGAGCGAATAAAGAAAAATATAGGAAAAACATAATGGAATAGTAACCATGAAAAGATAATAGACAAAAGAACGTCAAATCAAAAGATGGGAGATGATTTACCAAAATGTCGAGGAAGGACAGGTCCGAAGGGACAACCTGTCCAACAAATAGATCGCTGATGAACACGAAAACAAATCAAATTAAAACATATTGTTTTTATCTGTACTTAAGGATTTTTAAATAGTATACTTCTGCTATCACCATCTGTGTTTTCTTTTATGCGCATAAAGCACGAATGTGCAAAAACAAAAAATGTAGACGAAGTGACGGCTTTCAGTTAGTGCTAAATATATGAGAGCGGCGGAGGGACCGACCTGGCGGAAGACCGCGTCCCTGCCGCGCGCGCACTGCAGCACGTACTCGGCGTCGTCCACCTCGTCCCACGTGAGCAGCGCCGTGCGCGGCGCGGGCAGCTGCACGGCGGGCGCGCGCGGCGCCGGCGGCGGCGCGGCCAGCGTGCGCGCGCTCAGCGGCTCCGACCAGCCGCCGCGCCCGCCCCGCTCGTCGCTGGCGCGGATCCGGAACGAGTATGCGGTCGCCTCGCGCAGCTTCTTCACCTTGCACGAGCGGGCCGAGCCGCGGTACACGGGTCGGAAGTCGCGGGCGTCGGTCGCTCGCATCTCGACGCAGTATTGGGCGCCCTCTCCGGCCGCGTCCCACTCGAGCCTCAGGTGATTGTGGGCGGCCTGAGCACAACGGAGCGGCGGCGGGGCCGGAGGTCGCGGACGAGTGGCGGCACGCGACTCCTCCGACCAGTCGCCGATTCCGAGTTCGTTGAACGCGGCGACGCGCACTCGATACACGGTGTCCGGTTCGAGGCCCTCGACTAGTCGCTCCGGAATCGGTCCATCGGTGTCGTAGGCGGCGTCCCCGACTTCGACGCGGTAGCGGAGCACGTCGGCGCCGTGGCTGGCGGGCGTCCGCCAATGTAGACGCAAGGTTTCCGCGGTGGCCTCGTGACGCAGGGCTGCGGGCGCGGCGGGCGGAGCGCGCGGCGTCAACAGGTCGCGCACGAGGGAGTACGCGCCGCGCCCGGCAGCATTAATCGCGCATACCCGAAAGAAGTAGGGCGAGAATGGGGTCAGTTTCGCGACAATGCAGGACGTATTGAGACCGCGATAAACTTCAGCGAAAGCTTCGTCGACGTTCGTCGAACTCATCTCGAGGCAGTAGTCGAGGATCGGTGCCCCGTTGCTTTCCGGCGCCGTCCACTCGAGATTGGCGGAGCGTGCTGTTTCAATGCGAGCGATCGGAGCGTCAGGGGCATCCGGTGGCGCCGGCGCCGTGGCGAAGGAGAGTGCGGGCGATGGAGGGCCCGCTCCGATCTTGTTACAAGCGATTACCCAAAGCAAGTAATCGCGACCGGGCAGTAGCTCACGAACAATGCACTCAGTCGCCAGACCGCAGTGCGCGAGACGGACGACCCCGTCAGAGTCGGACAGCTCCACCCTGTACTCCGTCAGTGGCACTCCCCCGGTGCAGTCGGGCGGACGCCACCGCACCGCCAGCAACGTAGCTCGAGGCTCGGCGGCAGGTTCGGGCGCCGCGCACGCACCCGGACAGGTCGCTTCCGTAGTCAACGTCTCTGCCAGCGACCAGTCGCTATCGCCGACCACGTTGGCGCACCGAACACGTGCTCGATACTGGGTACCCGGCAGAAGCCGATCGCAGTGCGCCTCCCTTTCGGGTCCTTGATACGCCGACCGATAACCGTCACCGTTGTCGAGCTCCAGAGTGTACGTCTCGATGGTCGCTCCGCCGTCGTCGTTAGGTGGGTCCCACCGAAGCCGGAACGCGCGCGAGTGTATCTTGCCACGAGATGCCGGTCGGCCGGGCGCTCCGGGTCGTTCGGGAAGAGTGCGGTAGGTGACATCGGTAGACCAGGGACCTTGTCCGTCGGCCGTTTCACATCGAAGGCGGAATCGATAGTCGGTCGCCCGTCGCAGACCGTTGCAAATATAAGACTGTTCGGGGCCGCTGTATACGGGCAAGAAGCCATGGCCGCGAATGACGTCATCCATCTGCAAGGTGAATTCTTCGTCGGCACGGCGGTCCCAGGCCAGCGCCAGGGAGGTGGCGGTGGCGTCGCGCAAGGCGGGCGGCGAGGGCGCGGGCGGCGGCGAGCCGGCGGTCCAGGCGACGGCCTCCTCGCTCCACTCGCCGCGGCCGCACTCGTTGACGGCGGCGATGCGGAAGCGGTAGCGCGTCTGCGGGCGCAGGTTGTTGACGGTGTGCTGGCGCATGCGCGGCTTGGTGAGCTCGAGGAAGCCGTCGCCCGAGTCCATCTCGAGCAGGTAGTGCGAGACGCGCGCGCCGTTGTCGGCGGCGGCCAGCCAGCGCAGCAGCAGCGAGGTGCGCGCGCGGTGCGAGACGCGCGGCGGCGGCAGGCGCTCGGGCGCGGCGGGCGGCGCGCGGAACGTGGCCGCCTCGCTGGCCGCGCCCGTCACCTCGCCCGCGCGGATTTGCAGGCACACGGAGTACTCGCAGCCGGGCCGCAGATCTCTCACTCTGTTATAGTATGGGTATTGCCAGTTACAATGCAATTGAACGCGGACACTGTCATTATTAGAATATAATAAACAAAGACACTGCAATTGTTACAGTACAAACGCACAATTCTATACTATTCTTTTTATAAGGACAATTATATAAAGGTTAAGTTTAGTATTTATTTGGAATCTCACCTGCAGGAAAGTGAAGGACCGCTATAGATAGCCTTGTATCGCCCACGATCCCCGAGGAGTAGGTCGTACGTTAGTTCCACGTTAGGAGGAGTGACGCCCTCGGGTAGTGGAGAGTTCCATTGCACTAATGCACTTGTTGGAGTCATGTCACTCACCTGGAATTACAATCATAATCTAGTCAAACCACCAAAAATTATCAAAGTTTTGTAATACTTATTCGTATTGGACGCTATGATAAAATGAATTAATTAAATGAATTAATGAACTTGCACCAAGGAACCTGCACCAAGGAAAAATGACTATATAGCTGTCATAACACATAGAACTAACTCACAGCATCATTATGAGACTTACAAGTACGAATTCCTAAGAGAGTTGGTCATCTAAAACTCAATTCAGGACATGGTTTCTGAAACGAAGACGGTGGGTTTACAATAATGTTGATGAAATATAAGTAGTACAAACTTGAGGAGTACGTGTGGCCGAGAGTAGGTCCAGTAACGCCTGCGTATCGCTCTCGTCGTCACCCTGCACGGACGCGCCGGCGGAGGAACCCTCGCCCTCCGACCAGGCGCCCGAGGAAGCGCCCCCGCTCCCACTGCCACGTCCATTCACCTCTTTACGCGGCGACAGTGAAGGCGTACTAGCACCGGAGTTTATCTCTGTAAAACGAAAATGAAAACTCTACATTACGGTTCATACACAGTACATACACTGCAAGTGCATCAATGCAGTCGGAGAGATAGGTGAAAATCAAATATATATTGATAGTTTGATATATTTATATAGCCCACTATATAAATATTGGTATATATCACATCTGTCGCAGAACCGATAGCCGCTAGACCAGACGTCTTTCGGAGTGGAGACCGCGACTTGGCAACCGTAGCTTAGGACGCCCTCGAGCTACCTGGAGTGACGATATACACAAAGTGGCTAGCAGTGGTTGGATGCGAAGAGCTGAAGATTGAGCTCAGTGACGTGCTATTGGAGAGGCCTATGTCCAGCAGTGGACGGGAGTAGGCTGATAATGATAATTATTGATAGTTCGGAGTGTGAGAAAGATAATAAGGCTCTCCCTCTCTCAGGTTACACTACAATCACTCAAGGTTGCCGGTCAGGTGTGTGATTTTCTGCAATTCTCGCAGAAATTACACCGTTCGACGGCGGGAGCGACAGATATGAAGTCAAGATTCTTTTCTAAGGCCAACACGCTTTTTACTGCAACTTATTCCGTCAAGTTGAAGATCATATACAAATTTTATACCAATACATGTGCTTTAAGTATGCAGTCTTCCTCTTTTATAGTACGTAAAACTTTATAAAAAAAATCGTTACACTTTATTGTTAACAATCATATTCTTGTACTAGACTATTTGGTATAGCAATTTGAATTTTAGTAGTTTTGTTAAAAAAAATTAATCCTAACAATGAGTGAACTCCATATACACGAAATAAAATAAGTTATATAAATAAAGCCGGATCTAAAAATAAAACATAACGTAGCATTAAAATGTTGAATTTGATTGAAATGTATGTAAAGTAAGGCAAAACGTACCTATCCCATTGTTCCTGCTATTCTGTTTGCGTTCCAGCTTCTGCTTGAGCTTGGAATACTGTCGTTGCGTTCGCTCGTCCTTTTGATAGACCGGCGGCGGTGGGGAATGTTGCATATGGTGCGGAGGCACGTGGTGGAAGTGCGTCGGATATCCCGCGCTATAAAAGTGTTGCGGGCCCCCAGCACCATTGGTGGGACCCTAGAAACACAAAACTTGAGCGTCATTTAACACCCATTAAATCTCTAGAAACCTACAAAAATGTTTATCAACAACCATAAAACAACGCGATACCAGCCTTATGTTTACAAAAACTTGTGTTTTAAACACTCACGAACTCAACCGAAAACTAATTTCAGCTCACACTGACCTTCACGGTATCTTTGTTATTGGAATATTTTATTGAATCCGGATCCCCCATTTTTTATTTCGATTGTATTTGGCACTTTTAAAATCGAACACTTTGTCAAGCTGACGCGGACGTCACTGCCACGTACCGCCAACTGGTTCGGCGGTGATAACACTCACACCCACTAACACAAACACGGCGGCATATTGATATAACCCGGCCACGATCAGAATTACACCAAGCACACCAACTTAAGGCCAATTTAAGCCCTCACTACACCTGGTCGTGTAATACAAAGTAAAATTTCCTCGTATTCGTTTGATTTACAAACGAAACAATCGATAAATCGACGGAAATTGTTTGCGCAGACGGCCTCACCAATTGCGCGTTATGCCAGAGATACAAAAAAAAATTCAATGGTGTTTTTTCTATTCATTATAAAAATAAATTCAACATTATATTGTTTTTCATTTTTTTTTCAACCCATTACAATTCCACTGCTGGAATACGGATCTCTTCCCATATTGAGAGGGTTAAGGCCATAGTCTGCCACGCTGGCCAAGTGCGGGTTGGCAGACTTTCACATACC
>DWDT01004805.1:0-10910 GCA_018245595.1 Microceris scylla
TAGAAAATGTTGTAGTGTTCGACCCGGGACTCGACCCCGGGACCTCTCGATCGGCAGTCGCACTTGCAGCTAACACGACCAACGAGGCAGTCAATTTAGGTAAACTAATCTAATATTCATGATTATGGTTATGTCATGTAATGTAACGCGTTGCAAATTCATTTAAATGATTCATTTGAAACTTTTACTAACACTAGTCTAAATAGATGTACTATTTGAATGCTAATTAGTACAGATTTATTAATAGTGTCTTTCTGTTCGAAACTCGTTGCGTTTCTACAAAACATTCATCACACTATACTACAAATTGCTTTAATAACAAATAATGTTATACGATTGAAATAACTTTAAGCCGAGATACTTACCGTCTCAGACGAATCGGTCTACCATCTCCTACTAAATGTGATTCTACTTTTTATTTGTCAAGTAAATATTTATTGTGTTGTTTGCCTTCACTCCAGTGTGAATTAGGTCGTTGATCAGAGACCCTACCTGTGGACCAACGTCGATTTCAATTTCCTTCACGGGGGCTCGATAAAGGTTCAATGTTCTTGAAGAGTGTGAAGGGACGAAATTTCATTTATCGCCCAAAACTGTCCGTATCTCTTATCTGGAAGTGAAATAAATTGATTAAGAATTTATTATTAAAACGTTTCCTCCATCTATGTGTTTTATTTACATGTGAGAATTTTAAATATGTTCGACAAGTTTCTCGTAAAGCCGTGTTGGGTTAACCAAAATTTGTTGATAAAAACAGAAAATAGTAACAATATTTTTTATAAAATCCTTCCCTTATAACGGTGTTCAGGGTTTAGGTATCACTGATATGAATAACAGTGGTATAACAGTGGTAGTTACAACGCTAGTAGGGTTAGTTTTGATGCAGCCTTAAAAGCCTGAAATATGCTTAATAAAAACATAGATTTCATAGGAAGGTTTTACGATGTCAAATGTGAATGTTCTCGAAGATCGATATGAACGAAACTTGTTTAGTTACAGTCTAGCAGATTGTTAAATTTGTCATTCGGCTTAATTTTAACTTTTATGTAACTGAATCTGTTTCGTTTTTAAAAAAAATTGTTTTTTAGTTTTCATGGTTAATTTTAAAACTATAACATAATTTTTTTACATTGTATAAATTGAAGCAAAAGAAATGTATTTTTTTTAACGCAATACGTTTATTTAGTTTTATGAGCATAAAATGAAATCCCTCTTGAAAATAAAATACGTTTCTTGACACATGTAGGTATTGCTGATTTTCATCAAAGATTTTTCAACTATTCCTGAAAGATTCTAGAATCAGTCATTCGACGCTGGATCAATTGGATTTTTATTGGTAAGCCAGAAATACTGGGTACGATTGTCATCCAGTGCAAATATTTATCCAATTGCCGAATGAGTATTTATTCTGTCTGGATCGAATTTTTGGTATGGGGCAGAAAAATCTATTGAGAGAATTATCGACATAGTGTTTATTAGGAGACTTGTATAACTTATCTGCGGCTTTACTGTAGCCTATGCACCGCTTACTTGAGATAAAATAATGTTTTTTTCATGGGTCAATATTAGCTATCCTAGTGATAAATGAGGCCACACGATAAAGCAATACTTGTATAACAAAAGAACCTAGGAAATGCAAAACAAAACAAATCAATACTCCAAGGAAGTAATTGTATTCGCGCTTATAAGGTTTCAAACCTCGACTCTTGGCCATACATTGTATAGATATGCAACTAACATAGTCTATTATTACGCCGTTAATTGGTTTCACTGTATTACCTACATTTCGTGTTGGTTGCGTAAACGCGCTTTCAATTCGCTTTGTGTATCGTTTGGAAATCTCAAATTGTAATCTTAATAAGGAGAAATGGAAATACAAATTAATATTTCCCTTAGATAACATTGAAAATTAATATTTATGTTTTGTACATAAAGGAATGGGTATGTGATATTTATGGATATAATATCTACATATAATCGAGTCTGCCACACTGGCCAAGTGCGGGTTGGCAGACTTCACACACCTTAGAAAACTCACTTTGCTTTTCTAAAGATTTTATACGCTTTTGTATAGAGTTTATACCTATTACCTACATTAGTTAAACATTGAAAATATTGCATAATATACCGATGTATGACTTATTTCATTCGACATACAACATAAGCTACAAAATATTTTCTTCTTTTACAGATCAGAATGGCGATTAAAACGGGGTACAAGATATCGTTGACGTTGCTCTTACTGAGCACGTCTTACGTTTTCTCGGCTCCGAGAGCGCAAGGTAAGTCGTATTAACTCGTCATTAGTGACTTATAATAAATTAACCCGTAATTTTTCATTATACACATGTAGATTAGTGGCGGTATCACGCTTTCGTACGAGAAAACGAAATCATTCTTATATTTAGTTTGTATTACCTACTATTACTACCTACGTATTAAATGAACTCTGTTCTACCATTACTTCTATGACGAAGTCATAGGTATTATTAGTTACACGAAGGTATTAATTTAATAGCAGTTTTGAAAATAGGTTAAAGTAATAGGGGTGCGTTGTTTAAAAGCATAGTGCTGTGGTAGACGTTGATCGTGGTCATTATTAATAATTGCTTACCTTTTAAACTTTTTATACCTCTGTGGTATAAGCCAATTAGGGGTGTCAGTCGCGTCTACTTGTAGCCAGCTAACTTGATATAAATATTCAAAATTGCGCGATTGACATCCCTAACAGTAAATTCTCAATTTAAATTAATTTCTTTTTAAAGTAATTAGGTATGGAAATAAGGCATACTGTCCATCTAATGGGAGGTGGTCACCGTCGCCTATACAATTACAATATTCCTCTAATATTTCGAATATGTTGGGTACTTTAAATAAATAACGATAAGAGACGCAATAAAATCCGTTGATTCGACTTTTATGTCGAGTTATAAAATAACAAATGCACGTGGTTACTTCCCTAAGTATACTAGCGGTAATTCGGGTCAGAAGGGTAGTTTATTTTTCATGATAGTCGAATTGAATTTACATATTAATTAAAATACACATACATTACATATTAATTGAAAGGTAGCGCGATTAAAGTTATTAAAATGAGAATTTCCGGAGCATTTATCAAATCATATATGTACATATGTATCTGGTACCCTGCGTATAAATATGAGAAATCGGGTAAAATTGGGAAACTTGGAATTTGGAAATTGGGTAACTAATGTGACATTGGAATTTAATATTAGGGTACATAATATATACAAAAATTGTCATAAAACATCAGAGACTTTATATCTGTTTGTTGATGAACTCTGTACTCTCCGCCTACCCCGTGAGTAACCTGGCGGGTAGATAAAAAAACAGATGCAAACAAATACCCTATTAAACGATAAGCTTTTGTTAGTAATTACAAATAATTTATTACAAATTAGAAACTTGGTAGCCGTTTGAGACTTAATAAGCAACAAATTACAGAATTTCGCTAACTTTCCTCATCGCTTTCCAAATTACAACCGTCGATCAATCGGTTCCCGTCTCTTGAAGTAGAATATAATTGCAATTGAATGGTTATAGTGTTATCTATACAAATAAATAAAATTGGAGTGTCTGTTTGTCATATTAAAATAACCGCTTTTTGCTAAATGCACATGTAAATATGTATACACTGTATGTCTGTGTCAAATATGTATGTCTGTGTCTTATTGTAGTGGTACTTTTAGTTGTAATATCGAAATAATAGTTTTCTTAGGAGTGTATATGAAAGTATATATGTATGATACATTATCAAAAACGAGCTCTTTAAAATTTGTCTGTCTGAAACGGCGGGACCGTTTTCAATGGGACTTTTATTAGGAGTTATTTGATATTATTAGGAGTAATATAGGCTATTTTTATTTTAGAAAGTTTTAGGGTTCCGTACAAAATAATTAAAACCCACAAAATGCAATAAACCCATGCGAACAAAGTCTTCATTATTAGTATTAGATCTCTATGTCAGGTCTCTTATGGGGTATGTAGGGAGCACAGAGTGCCAAATATCCCAATTTTACATACATAAGTTGCTGCTACACTTATCCCTTCTCTTATTACCTTATTGTAATAAGTATTATGATATCGGAACAAATTGACTTGAATAAAGTATTAAAAACTTTCTCTCGAAAAGAAAAATGTTAGGAACTTTAACCACTTATAATAAAAACACACGAAATACATTATGTTCAATGTCTACAACTTGTTAAGTTATTCGGAAACTTGAAGGGTATGTCTTTATTGGTAAAGTTGCTCAGCTTACTAAGTTAAATAGTTAAGGCAAAGAAAATGTAGGTAATGTTATTGTATTAATATAATGTTTGTAGTTAAAACCATAAGTAGTTGATAACATTTTGTAAAGCGTAAGTAGAAATTGAACAATTGGTAAATTAGTTAAACAGTACTATAGTTTCTTCATAAATAAATCATTCAGGTACTCGATTCTTCTCCATTATACCAACAGCTATGTTCCCCTGAATTTGTTTTGATGAATATACACATAGCATGAATAACGAATGTGGTGACATTATTCATGTAATACTGTTCATGAGGTGTATTTGGGACAACATAACACAATTAACAACACGCCTAAATTTCACCGGGGATAGGCAGAGGTGTAGTAATACATTCCTCTGTCCACCCCCTCTATCTCACCATGAAATACGGGGTAAATCTATTACCATAGCAGGCGCAAATCTAGGCACCGTGCTGTTACTCGGAATTTTAAGTTAAAAGAACTTCATCCGATTCAGGGATTGAACCCAATGCCTTTTAATCAATACTCGTAAGTACCAGCGCTTGCCGACATTAAACCAACCAGTCTATTTACGATTATATATACGAGGGGATCACGGAAAGGCATTCGGAAGAATCGTTTGCCATACTTTGTATGTCAATATTGTAAATCGTGTATATCAATATATTTGTCTATATTGTGTATCATTTCAATGAATATTTTCCATGATTGTAATTCATTCACGCGTTCCAACATTGCAAGATATACAATAAACCTTTCACTGTGGTGCCCGGAATTTTGTTGTACTGGAATATTTATCAGTGCGGGCCGGTACCGTTCTGCCGGGGGTAAATAACCTGCGTAACTATTTCAGAATGAGTGCTTTTGCGCGGAGAAGTCGTATTTATAAGGGCTACGAAATGTTTCCCTCTGAAGAGTTTCGCCGGGAATAGCTGACAGTTTTGTATTTTATTGGATGTTGGATACCTGCGTTGATATTCTTTGGAAGGATAATTGTTTTTTTCTCACTTGTGAGATTCAGTGGTGATGTTATCAAGTAACTAAGGTGAGACGATTTTTTCGGAGATAAAACGTTTACGAAAATCCCTCAGTAATTATGTTTATCAGCAAATCAGAAGTTCTATCAATTTAAAAGTGTGTTGGTTGCAGATGAAATTCATTTAGAACGCAATGTTTAGAGTTAACATAAAATTGATATGTAATTTTTATTAATACGAAAATATATTTATTTTAATTTAAAAAAAATTCTACGTTTTTGTTACTCCATCGTCATCAATTCCTTTTAATAGTCGATCAATTCCTTTTAATAATTAGAGACTGTCGGACTCAACAACTTTAGAACGAGAGGAGTTAAGACCGTCATAGTCTACCAATTTAAACGCTTCTCTAAGGCCTTGAAACTTGAAACTGGCTAGACAGACCCGTATTTTAACATTTCACAACCATCAGAAAATAAAAGGGAAATTACGATTATTTCTTTCACATTTTTTTGTACAAAATATGCTATATTATTAGCTTGAACTTTACTAGCCGTATCGTAGAACAGTGACTTTTACGAACATGTAAAGCACTTTTGACATTTACCAATAATAAAACCTATAAGATGTTTATAACATTAACGGGAGTGCTTTTGTTTTGTTCGAATGCTATATATGTGTAAGCTATTATATGGATATAAAAGTAGAATGTTATTTTTGGAACAAAGGCTTATTTGAAAGTGTAGGCAGGTGCGTGTTCTTTCCTTTGTATATTGCTTTTGTGATCTATTTCTGAACTTGTTCAAAAGGATCTATTTCTGAACTTGTTCAAAAGGTGTCTTCGTACAGTTTCGGTATTTTTCTTTTCAATATATCATTTCTGAACTTTCATTTACCTACTGATTTACATATCAGATTTGCTTCGTGACTGCCTTGTTGGTCGAGTGGTGGTTGCAAGCGTGACTGCCGATCGGGAGGCCCTGATTTAAAATCCCGGGTCGGGTACTATTGGATTTTTCTAATTTAAAATTTCTAGTAGTGACTCGGAGTCTAGAATTGTGCCCGGTGTATGGTAATAGGTTCACCACCTATGCCATGGTAATTAAACGTAACTGATGAAACGTGGGAGTTTACTGCACTCCTCTGCCTACCTCTTCGGATATTACAGGCGTAATGTTACGTTTGGATGTAGAGAGCTATAAATCAGCCTAGCTTTGCTACAATCTGTTATGTGACACACGAATGTAACATATAATGTTGTTAGTTTTAACGATATACAAGAGTCCGACAACGTTCTTAACCGTTATCTGTCAATAAACCGATTTGATTAAATGAGACGGTTTACTCACAAACACGTGGTCGAGTATGCTGTAAGGAGACTGGAGTTGTTTAAGAAAGATCTATCTAGTAATAAAATGTATATTATGTTTGTAGCCTTGTACGTACATTCGGTTTAACTAGGGCATAAACTGCAGCTAGTGGACATAAAGTAATCTTAAAAGACAGTACAGTCCGTGTTGTATCGTAAGATCTATCTTAAGACGCGAGATGTACGAGTATCTCGACGTATAGTTTCACGTGTTGGCACATCGATAAAACGGTGTAAGTGTCGTCATTACACATAAACTGTTTGACGTATTTAAAGATTAAAAGGATTTTGGGGTTGCTAACAAAGAAATCTTAATGCTAACGGAATTGGTACCTACTGAGGTTCAAATTGACATGTTCATAATTGCTTATTAAATTTTTGACATGTACCTAAGTCGATGTGTATGGGCGTTTATAATGTCTATGTCCAGCAGTGGGCTGGGATAGGTCGATGATCTGATGACATCAAATGATGATGATAATATATCAATGGGATTTATGAGTTCTTGTAATGCTCAATTATACACTATTTCCGTTGATATGTCTACGTTGCATGACCTTAGATACGATTATTTGCTACGTCTGCCAAAGGGTACAGGTTAATCTTAACATAGGACAAGATAGCAAGTTTTTTTACTCTTCGGAGGTCATCTGTACACTAATGTACCAGCTACCATATTTATATTTATTCGTTAAAGTGAACTTGCTGAAACGTACGACAGACAGAGGAGGGGCTTATTTTTATATTTTTCTCAGCTTCGTAACGAATGAGTATTATTTCCAAGCAATTTCCCCGAAAAAAGGTCTTTTATAGACAATCGTAAGGCACATTCCCTTGACCTTGAAATAAAGGGAAGCTGATGATCTGAGGGCTGAAGACATTTACGACAGGGTCCGTTTATACGCCATTGAGTTTCGGATTTAAGTTCAAGTGACTCTTAATATTCAGTTGGTTAGATTATAGTACGTAGTATCAAAACAAATTATTTATAATGCGACAGAAATAAAACTTTTACTGTACTGTTTTTTTATGATATGAAAGATAACTAGTTTTATTAAGATTAGCTTAGCTTGCAAGATATTTCTAAATAATATGTAATAAGGTACGAATTATTTCCGTATAAAAATGAAAATCCTATAGCGAAAGTATAAAAATCAACTGTCTATTATAATTTCTTATAAATTAACAGACATTAAATATTGATATTAACGAAATAGATTAAGGAATGTTAATAATGGGATATGAACACAGGTAAATCGTAACATAAAGGAATGAAAAAAGGCAATATATTACTTTGGCTTCACTGGAAGAAAATGTAAATTTGCATATACCAGCCTTTTTGGTAAAAACAGTAATGAACAAATAAATTAACATACGTAGTTATAGGTAGTAGATTTAATTCGAAAGGATTCAGTAGACGAAACATACTTTGTAAAGGGCCTGGCGTGATGATAACAACAATAACATACAATCACGCCTGTATTCCCCCGTAGAAGTGGGCAGAAGAGTGTACTTCCACGATTAAAAATAATACTATAGCGTATTAATTCTGAGGCTGCGGTAAGGCATACGTATAAACGAACTCAAATCTATAAACGGTCGACGCGAAGAATGTTTCATGCTTCGCGATATTCAAATCTTTTTTCGATTTTGACATTGGAATGGCCTTGTCTTAGAATATTCTGAAGGGTCTTTGTGGGAGTATTTTTATTTAAATGATACAAGCAAATCCGTAGACTTTAATCCACAACAACTCAAATATTTTAGTAAGCGCACTTCTAGCGCATAAAACATTATTTGTTCTCACTGCCATTGAAGTTTCGTTCAACCTCGATGCTGACTTGTAGCGAGACAATTAACTGGGGTAAGCCTTGCTTTATGTGATCAAAACATTAATTTAAAATGATAAAACAGACAGTACTTAATGCTTGTTATAAAATATCTCGCAATATTCTGTATTTTACTGACTCTTGACATTCATTTGACTTGACTTGGAACGATTGTATGTATTCCAACTCGTTCTGTTATATTTTATTTATTTATGTACCGTTACAATTAAACAAACCTTGCATTTTATTAATTTTTCAAAATGTCTTAAAAACTACTACTTAATATTTGAATCTGTGGGGAGGCAAAAGGGTTTCTTTTATCATTTTATTACTTATGTTGGGCTTGTTGACAATATACATACATATACTAAAATATAATTTATATGTATTTGTATGTACATTATACATATTCGAAAATAATAATAATTATACTAGAGCAACAATATGAAAGCCTACGATGTAGATTTCAGCTTTGCACTCAATCTTGGATTCAAACATTGGAATGTACATTTAAATGTAAGATGGACGTTTTAGAATAAAATATCTTTTGGTTTAATAATAACAAAAAAATATCGTAAAGAAATCTACACTTCTTTCGATTAGAGTTCTTCGTAATGTTTTCTAAGGTGTGTGTAATCTGCCTACCCGACTATAATACTTATACCTATATGTACACATTGTCAAGTAATCTGCTTACTTTTTTACATGTACATATGTATCATGTGCATTATGTTTTGTTTTGAAACTTATATTAACATTGATATATCATCTGGTTATAATTATTCATAGTTCAATTTATGAATTTATTCACAATTTTATTCATAATTTTATACATTACTTTTATTATTTTTTATCTACATACATATATTAAATAAATCGTATAATTGAAAGGCTAAATAGTTTTAATTCTAGTTTTAAAAAATCTCATTAAATAAAGGATAAATAAAATGTCAGATTTCTTTATGCGAGAAAAATGTTGTATGTGAATGAAGAATAGAAAAATCCACTTAGTTTCTTTTCGAGAGGATACGAAATAAATTAAAAATCAACAGATCTTCGCGTCTGGAATATTCCACTATTGAGTTATTCAATTCCGTTACTTGTCGAAACTCCATTAAACGTAGAGGGGCCTTTGTGATTCTTTCGAAAACAAAGAAACTGGGTGTTACGAATATTCGGAAACAAAATTCAAGGAAATCTATTGTTTCTTTTCCAATGTAAGTAATATTCTTCATATGTAAATATTTATCTTTTATATATGACTACTGATCTTTTACATTTGTCTATATAACTATATGTCACTTTACTGTGAATAGGAACGTTTCGTTTTCGTTTTCTTCGTGTTTCTTCCCCGGATTCTATGTAGTTATCGTAATAAAAAATTTCCTTTTATCTTTACAGCTCATCAGACAAATAAACAGAGTTACTTTAATATTTATAACGTAGTTACGACAATTAAGTACACATGATGGACTCTACGCGCACATTTACGCGCGTCACTCGGCACTCGCTACCTATCCTGTAAGGGACGTAACGTGACGGTATATCAATAGTAAAGTATGTACGGTAACGTATCAATGATCAAATGAAGCCTTCTTTACATTCTGCTCTAGATTGTCGGGGAGAGTAAATCCGTCGATATTGACTCCTAAATGAGCTCTGCTATTTTAGGACTCAATAAATAACATGGGGACTTTGAACGTGTAGCGAGTTACATGGCTTTTTAACGTTTGTCTCGGCTATAATCGACGTCTAGTAAATTTATCTTAGCAGAGTCAACTTCATATACTTTGATAAACATGTAAACAATTTAGAAAATATTTCAAAAGAGGTAAAAAATTGATTTAGAAAATATTCCGAAATAGGTAAAAAAATTATAAGGAAAAGGTAAAATTAAGACAAACTTCACTCGTATATTTTCTTAAAATATTTTTTACTGCCTAAATATGTGTAATACGTACCAAATATTACATATAAATAATACCCCATTTACTATCGATTCTACCATCGTAATTGTTTTATTACATGATACCTACATTTAGACAATATATTTTCCAATTAAGTATAAGACGCATATGTGACATAATATTACTCCTTATAACTACTCAATGAGGGTTCTTTTATAGCTACTAATATTGATTTAATGAATCATATAACGCGTTTATCGAATTCGCCAGTAATGACGCGTCCAGTAAACAATGTACGAGTATCTACCCACAATAACCGCCCACACTGCGGACGACAGCGGCGTCCCTGTAACGTCAGGCGCACTAATCACAATTAGGTCGGTACAAGTTTCACGTACTTGTAATTAGAAAAGTGTTGTAATGCGAATCGACATTAAATATTCGTTTAACTACAGCGCCGTTGCGTCGCTGATTATGTTTGTTTATTGTTAATATTGTGTGTTGTTTGTTTTCTTTTGCACCAAGTCTTGCTTGCTTATATCAACATCATTA
>DWDT01004806.1:0-10910 GCA_018245595.1 Microceris scylla
TTATGTTTAATACTTTATAGTTTTAAACTTTGAACCTTTGTATCTGTACCTATATTCTAGGTTTAAGAGGCAATCACGAGGTATATTCAAATTTTGTTTACTTCATATATTTTTTGTAATTAGCAGTTTCTTATAAATATTTTCATAATTATATTTTCTTACACGCAATGTAAATAGAGCTGGCTGGTTATGGCTGCGATTGTTTTTAGGTCGCATGACTGAACAGGTGCCTGTTCTAGAACTGGAAACTTTGTAGTTTTATATATTTTTTAAAATAGTTTAATTTAATGTAACATTTCAACTGAATGTATAGCTACAACGTTTTAACTATCGGTACCAAAGATTTACGTTTATAAATAGCTATGTAGCCACGAAACATAATTTCTAATAATTGATTGTTAGCTATTTCGCAAAAATTAATAACACGATTGTAATAAATTAGCGAATCTCAAATATTAGGTAATATTTTGCTATTGGTCGTAGATAATATAGTATTTATGGACTTGTCATTATTAAAATTAATAAGACCTCTTTAGTTTACAATTGTACGCCAGATTAAAAACGTGATGTAATTGTTTTTAATTGAATATACTTTTTTAAGCAAATGTAACATGAAAATAGTAGTCACGGTTATTTAAAAGGCGTCAAAAAGGATTATATAAACATTTACGAAAAGTATTACGAAATATTTGTATAGTTCAATAAATCATTTTTTTATGTTTCAAATACAAGAACATAATTATAATTCTGTGTAGATTATTTTTTTCTTTCCGTTGCGCTCTAAATCATAAATATTTAGTTATTCATATGGCAATATTACCACTGTCAATGTCAAAGTGACAAATGACAGAGTGGAATCCAGGCAGTATTTTTTCTTATCCGATTTGAATCATTTAATGGGATCATTAACGAGCAAGGCTAGTCGCGCATCAGTCATGGCAAATTCAGCGGAAATACAACAGTTCATCAAGGACGCCGTTTCCCAAGAAAAGGTTGTGGTGTTTTCAAAATCTTACTGCCCTTACTGTAAACTGGCAAAGGAGGTAAGTTTTTTGGGTCAACATTTTGATTTTTGAGTTACTTAATGTTTACAGTATTGCATTTAGTTGCTCATAGCTTAGTCATTGAATTGAAATATAAGGTAAACTTGAGATATTATTAATGTTGAGTCATTCTGACCAATTGTTTTTTTTACATCTCGTATGTACTTGGTTCAAGTCATATGTTAATGATAAAATCAATTATAAACAAGACAAGGCTAGATGATATTTCAAATGTTATGTATGAATTTCAGGTCTTTGGTAAGGTGAAGCAACCTATTAAAGTATATGAACTGGATGAACGTGATGATGGAACTGCTATACAGGAAAATTTGGCTCAAATAACCGGTTTTAGAACTGTAAGTAGTTAAAAAAACTTCTTTTACGTCTATATGTTTTCCATACAGTTATTTGTGTTATCGGGGTGTTTCAAGCTCCACCTTAGATGTCCAAGCCGACTTCTGTTGACTTCGCTCTGCTGTACAACAAGGCTCTGGTCACCAACTGATCACAGCAAATCACAGCTTAATTAGGCCCAACTAAAAGCTCTGGCTGCTCATGGGTGCAGTGGATGTAGTGTAGACAATGCAAGAATCTGTGCTCTGTGATCCCCAACTTGTAAACCCATCTGTGGGGATTATGGCTGAATACCTCTCAGGGGAAGCTAAACCCAGAAATGCTGATGATAATGATTATTATTCTTATATTATCCCACCAGATATTTTATACTATAGGCAGAGAGCACACCTTTTCCTACTTCTTCAGGAACTCATTAGTCCCTGAAGAAGTAGGCAGTGGCGTGCTCACACATTGTGTGATGTTGCATTTTTTCTTATTATATATAAGTGATTCATGCTTTTATTATTTAGTAATAACTATTGTACAAGGTTGTATTATAAATTAGTGTTTATATAAATTTAAATAAAAAACCAATTTTTGGATACCTCACATGCACTGCCAGAATATCCTGCAAAGGCACATCACTATTTATATGAGTCATTGTCTTTATCATATTATTGGTCTATTACCATTTTTCTATTGGACATAAATTTCCTCTCACAAGGAGAAGGACTAACGTTATCCTGCCACACTAACTGTGTGTCACCAGTAAATCATATTGATTTTGATAATGGATGTGTTAATAAAAATTGCTATATTAATACTGTTAAAATTTTTATGTGTAATTTTCAGGTGCCTCAAGTATTCATCAATGGTAACTGTGTGGGTGGAGGCTCCGATGTGAAAGCTCTATTAGATTCTGGCAAACTGCAGCCTATGCTTATTGGTTAATTTGCATTCAGAATGCAAATCAGACAATAAAATATTTAAAAAACCATATAAAGGAAAAATTGAAATTTTTTTGCAGACCAAATCATTGGTCAAGATGTTCAAACATATTTATGAATGTTGAATTTTTTTTAAAATGTTATTTACAACTGAATCATCTGTAATGCCTCAATGAAAAAATTGGTGAATATTTCGTTGTGCTAAATATTTTTTGTACTTATTATTTTTTGAATAAAATGTGAAATATTTAATCTCTTGTTATTTAAAACGGCTTAATAAGCATTTTTATCATTGTGTATTATAAAATAATAACCAAATGATAATGAATAATGAGTATTACACATTCTATTTTTAAATTGATTCTGCAATAGTGTTTGGGTTCATAGGTTAACTGATAACAAATGTGGTTTTTAATATACTGATTGTGGCATAAAAAATATTGGAAATAGGAGTGTGTAGACAATTTTTATCATGTTTGTATGAAGAGAGTGATGAATGTGGATGAAGCATGTCTGGTATATAAAGTGAGAGATATTTAGCACTTTGTGTTTTCTGCCTATCCCGAAAGGAACGACGTGAGTACCTAATAATTATAAAATGACCTGATACACAATTAATACTGTTTTGATACGAGTAGTATTAAGATTGTGTAAAAGACAAATTAAAAATATATGTCGCCAAACAGTTTGTAGCCCCACGAAAACATGGCGGCTTAAAACGGATAGAATTAATTCTATAGATTGCCTATAAATCTTTAAGAAGAAGTCACTTGTCCCCTCCGCCTTAAACACTTTATTACGCACACGGGATGAAAACATCAGGCTGCCTCAAGGCCACTACGCAGCCTCGGAGGGGCCGTAGACGCCTAGCGTAAGCTTGGAACTCACTAATATTATATCTCCTATGTCATTGATAAAAGTGCTGTTTTTGCGTAACTCAATAGAGGGTTATAAATGTTAGGGGCAATATGTGCGAGCGAGAGGCAGAATGCCCACAGATGTCACCCCTGCGACCCCAGTCACGCCGCCCTGGAGGCAGGTTTCCTCGCCCACCGCTAGTTGGCGTTCGCGAGCCCGCCCAAACACAACACATTTTAGTATGTTTTATATCTGTTTAATGTAAACAAACATTTTTATGTGTTGCTATAACGTTTTTTATTGAGTTTTTACTGTTATATTCAGTGTTTTTTCGCGGTGTGATCAACGTTTCCTTTGATTTGTAAAGTTCAACATGTGACTCGGCAGACGGAGTATTTAAAACAGTGAGTACATTTAGACTTGATATTTTCTATTAGCGTTAGCCTTTTTTATGCCACCGTTTAACATTGACACGTAGAAAGTATAAAAAAATAATGAGTATTCAAAATGTACGTAGTAATTATAACATTCTAATGTCTTAAAATGACTTATATATTATATTGCTAGTGTTTGTTTATATTAAGTTGTTATTTTATGATATGATGTAGCTTAGAACGGAATTTAAAATATATCTAGTTAATTAGAAATCTTCAAACATTTTGACGTAATGCAAACTTGGTTTATGATAAAATCTTGTCACATGTTGCTTTCGTCATTCTGTGTTTAATCATAATACAAGACTTCACTTCAGCTATCATTTCATAAAATTGATAAGCGTACAATAATCATTTTACTATTTTCTGTAGTTTCGTGGCAACAGCAAGTAGAACTTACATTCTTTAACATTGTTTCGTTTATTAAAAAAATGTAGAAGTAGTTCGGCAGGTAGTAAAAATTTTTGCCATTCGGTGCTCTCTGTCTACTCCGTAAGGGACCTGGCGTAAACATACGTATGTATATATGTATGTAAAAATGAATCTCCTTTAATTTTGAAACCATCAATCATTGCTATGAATACTCCCTTCCATCCTGGTAAGGAAATGTTACATGAAACAAGCGCGCAAAACATTGAGATAGAATCAAATACGTATCCAACACATAAAATATTAAGTTTGACTTCCCCCAGCACCGTGGGGGAGAGATACGTTCCATAGGAAGTGGGTACAGGTCATTAAGTTGATGCTTTCTTTTTCTGTAACTGTAATTAGTATGCTATTATATTTATTATATTCATTTCTATTAAAACCTTACCTTATTAATACCTACATTAAAGATATACCGAGTTATATTTCGGCTCGCGTTAAAAATCTTAACATGTTAACGTTTTTTTATCTTCACGGTCGATATTTTACTTTTGGTTCTTTGAGGCTACGATTTATTTATGACATGGGCATTTTATTATAACGGTCAATTAACATTCAGATTCGTATTTGAATTATTAATGGTAAATAAGAAATATTTCATTAATCATATTATAAATACACCGATCAAGCTTAATGTATTCCTATAACAGGGAATATCCAGAAAGTGATTTGGCGTGGGGTGCTTAAAAAGGAATAAATGTAAGTTAACATGTAGGTATGTAGGTATATCAAAAGAAATCCTAAGAGATTAAATATGTAGTTTCTCTTGTATTGTTAAATATTTTAGCCGTCATAGTCATATTTTTTACAATTTATTACAATTTCAACTGATGGGAAGCTAGATATGTGCCCAGGATGTGTCACGCTCGCCCATAACGTGCCTGTAATATTTTGTCTTGAATTCCAAGTTATACGAACGTCGAGAAATTGACGTTGGTAGATGGTAGCTGATAAAGTCATAATTCTTTCTGTAAGGTTTGCCAAAAATGCGTAAAAAGAAAAAGGCTCCATTATTATGGGCCATGAGAAATTACTTTGGGGGAAATTAGGCACTTTTTAGGCATCCAATTGCATTTCCGTGTAATATTAGTCGGCCGGAAAATTTATATTGTATACAAATTTGACACTAAATTTCTTGTTTCCATAATTCTATGCTTTAATTGCACAGATAATAATTTTATTCAAACGTTAATGCAAAGGGACTATATTCATGTCTAACAAAACTAACAATTTTTTCTTCAAAAATTTAGTCCTATTTCATTTTAATATTTTTTCCCATAATTAAGATACAAATTACAAATATCATAATATATTCTATATTTAAAATAGATAGTTATGTCAAACACGATTGTATTTTGGATCACCAAAATATGCGTTATCCTGTAATAATCATTATGTATAAGATAGGGGCAATTTCCTCGGCACGTCTCAATTCCTCGGCAACCTACGGCCAGCGTGGGGATTACTGGCAAAAAACACATCTGCGGAAGCTTATGTCCAGCAGTAGACTTAGGCTGATTGTGATGTAAACATTTTTTTGTTAACACCAGAAATGACAATGTAAGGTAACCAAAGTAAGTTCATACAACAGCACTTAAGTTCATATAAATAGCACTTAAGTCCCGAGAAAGGTAGGATATTAAACGAATGGGTTGTAGGGATCATTATATATTATACGACCCACGTCGCCGCTGTCCCTGATAGGAAGGTTGTATAATTCAGCTTCGTTGATGACAAAAGCGGTGTTTTAAATTGCCTATTAAATTCGCAGTCCTCAGCCATTACGCGGGCCGGGGGACCTTGGCAAAGTTTTTAATAAAACACCATTTATGCGAATCATTTAGGAAATCTGTGTTCGGAGCTTTCTTAGCTTGTCTTTGTCAGATAAACTAATTAGAGTCGCGAAGTTGCGACGTCCCGTTATTTTTTATTTCATAATAAATTTTGATCTTTTTAGTTATAGTATGAAGATTAGAAATTATGAAAGGTTTTTACAGTTAAATGTTAAAAGTATAGTGACAGTATTTAGTCATCTCGATATTATACTCTTAAATAATAAATAGTAATATATTAAAGCAATTTTTTCAGAAACAATAATTTAAATGGTAAACCTTAAATCTTTGTTAAAGTACAAATTGAAAGTAAAAAGATTACAATAATATTTTGTTTGATAAATGATTAATGAGAAAGTATAAAAATTCACGTATTTTTAAATTGTACTCCTTTCTGGCACTTCTTGGAACTCATATCAATTATAGTGTATTTCTTGATATGTTTATGTTTTATTATTTCTTTGCTAAAGTTTAAGTGTATAATTTATTTTATTATTTGTACTATAAGCTCAATCCGACCATTATCATCCATCAAATGTACGCCTAAAACGTAATAGGAAGAGACCTCTGTTGTTTATTTTTCGGAACAAAGAAACATAAGAAAAATAACATTTTACGTATTTCAGCGTAATAGTTATGAACCAAGAAGGATCGTATGCTTTCTTTTCCAACATAGAAAAAATCGGTTTAGCAATAAAACACCATTCGTGTTTACGAGGAGAGAGGCTATTTCCACCGGTATGGGGTGAGGAAACAAACTACTACGCTGTAGGTGTGGGCGGGCGGGCGGCTACGTCGTAGCTTATAAGGCGGGCGGCGTTAGATCCCGCGCTCAGAGCGCTCACGGCTCTCAGTGCGGCGTAGCGGCCCTCCGGACCCGTAACCGCGCTACGAACTTTCATCGAACTTACTTCGAATTTTGAATTTCTCGGGTTTAAATTCAAAACTATATGATACAGTACTCGTTAGCAGATTTTACACTTGTATCAAAGTGGCCGGCTCATCACATCCGATTATTTTGTAAGTGTTACTAATAAATAAGATGCTTTGTTTTTTTTTGTTATAATGAGCTGTAATTTTGCTTGTATACCATACGTATTTTGGTAGTTACCGAAATGAAATATATTTAGTGTGCCGACAGTCAGTATGCTTAAAAGCATTTTTATTTATACTCGTATATTGAGGTAATTAATGGTGATGCAAGATACTTGATGTCACATAGTCGCTTTCAACATGTGTGATGGATCATACGGGAGAATCTTAAATCAATTATATACGTGTATATTTACATAGTAGTTTTTTATACGAATACTTTGTCATTTTTATGGTTTAATAAGCTCTTTCAAAGTATAAAAAATAGTGTATTTCACCTGTAATGCCGTTGGTCGAGTGATTGCAAGCGCGACTGCCGATCGGGAGGTCCCAGGTTCGATTTCCCGGTCGGGTACTGTCGGATTTCTCTAATTTAGAATTTCTAGTAGTGACTCAGAGTATGGATCTGTGCCTAGTATATGGCAATAGGCTCACCACCTATTTAATGGGACTTATACGTAACTGGTGGATCGTGGGAGGGTACTACACTCCTCTACTCTGCTTCCTTCGGGGATTATAAACGTCATATTACATATATACCTCGCTATATTTTGTTTTAATTATTATAGTCATTTGAACCTCGCATATCAGTGGCTAAATTTGTTACATTACAATTTCTGAAATTAATCGTTTATTTTAGTATCGACTATGGCAACTCGACTTAAACTCTTTTCTGCTTGGTTTCATTTATTACTTTTTATTAAGAAATCTTTGATTTTTGTATCACCGTAATTGTCATAAAATCATTGTTCCCTTACGATTTCTTATTTTATTAATGTTTTTATATTTTTTATAATAGGTATATCAGTTGTTCTAAAACAGTAATGTTTTGTTCTCTTTTTTACTTATACTTAATCACTATTAGGTGTTATATTGTACTTTTTATTAAAAAATAGTAATTAGCACAAAACTACATGCAGTATCTTGACTCAACACCTTTTACTTTTTGGTTGTACCTACATTCTACGTTTCATTTTAAAATTTATTTTAGATAAATATATTGTGTATGTACGTATTACTTGTCATTTTGAAGTTAATTGTCATTAGATTTCCCGAAGAGGTTTAATAAAATGCTTACAGGCTGCTTAAATAAAAATACTTAAAAGTCTTGACAGAGATATTGTAACTATTGTTTATGTTTAGCACGTACGTCACAGTATTTTGTAAAGTTATGAATATTATTTCCAAATTTAAAATACATTTACATAATTATTTAAAATTCGAAAAGTAAAAATATTTTCTTATTTCCTTATAATGGGTTACAACATTCATTATATTCATCTATTGAAATTAAAACTAGTTATTTTTTGTCGTCGCAAAAAAAAAAATCTTATTGCTAAATAATACTCATACGAGTATAACAGCTAGTGTCTAATTTTAATTTTATATTTTGTTACTTTTTTTTATTTATTAACTCTAGTTGTTGAGAGGAAGTTAAAATTAGAACTTTTTTTTAAAATATTACTCAAATGTTTGTACCATAGTTTTAGTCATTGACAGAGTGACCATAACAAGATCGTTTTTAGATTAGTTAATACATTGGCAGCACATGTAATAAATAAACAAAAATTTTAGCTTTGTGTGCTCCTTCTCTTATAATCTTTAACGATGGCAAACCTCACGCTCCGTACGTTCAAAATTTTTTAAAAAGGTCACAAGATTTGCCTTATTGAACTAATGTGAATATGCTTGTAAATAAAACGATTAACCAAATGTCACTACCCTTATATACTTTACGTACTTGTTTCTTTTAATAGGTACTCTTTTCATTACGCTTATGAAGAGAGTACAAACATACATACATCTTTATAAACACAGTATATGTATAATAAAAGTACATGCTCATAATGCCGTAAGTACTTTTGCCTTTTTCTTTTATTCAATTATATCAAAGCAATGCCACCCATGTGTAACGTTTTATATACGAAAATGGCGTACATCCTTTCATAAACAATGTACGTACGCTGATTTTAGCCCTCAACCCCTCTCTCTCGGCACGGTTGGTTTTGAGCACGTCGTTTTAGTTTGAAATGCGCTTGATTTTTAGATAAAGTGGTTTATTATACGCTGTTGATGCCGAGACGCTTTTTTTTTGAAAAAAAAAGAAAAAGTTTCTCCGTTCTCGTGTGTCAACAAACTTTTGGCGCGCGGCAGACGAGGGGCTGTCAGCTTGTCAATTAGATATGTTGTATATTAATAAGTTGTATCTGTTGCTGCACATTCGAAAATATGGGAAAATTCTTTTGTCTGTTATTTCGATTTTGATAATGTTATATGAATGTTATTGTAGTTCTTCGAGTACCTACCATGTTTTTTTGAGATGAACAATGTGACCTTAATAGTATAACTTACGTATCGTTTCATTATTGGATATTTTATTTTACTGTTTTCATGAAAAATTGGGTACAGTGCGCAAACTATTTTCTTTTTTATTTGCAAGGTAAAATTATTTTTCAAGTAATATTTTTTTAAAAACACATCTTCACATGATACCAAATTGGCAGTCTTATATTTTTTTAGGTTTACAGGAGTGTGATATTTTCATTACAATCATAATATGCTATAGTTAATATGCTTTTCATTGTTAAATCACGACGAAACAGTGTGATATTCACTTATTTACCATAGAGGCGATAACCATAGAATACTTTAATGCGATTGTAAAGTGTGATTTTCGCGTATTTACCATAGACACGACAGCCATAGACTTAAGTTGTTCTAGAACAATAAACATGTGATGTGCGCGTATTTACCATAGACACGACAGCAATAGACATAAATAAATTACCCTACGTAACGTACACATTATTTTACTAAGGGTCAACTTGACACGCTGTAATAAAAACTTTTCCTAAATTAGATTCCTTGTTAATTCAAAAGTAAAATCTAATAATATTTTGATATTATATATTCATAACTTAACCTAACGTATTTCGTTTAAAATTATTGTGCGTTCTATTTTATTGAAGGTAACAAGTCTTATGTGTGCACAAAATACATAACCTCACGCGTATATTTCCCCGAATAGGTAGGCAAAGAAGTGTAGTACTCCCCAGTTTAACCTGCTACGGTAGGTATACGACCCATGGAGTGGGGGCCGGGCTTATTGCCACACACCTGACACAGATGTGTACCTGCATACATCGAAAACAAGGAAACGAAACATTGAATCATAAAATTCATATGGTATTCATATATACTTAGAAATTCATAGAATATTGGAATATTCCCGCCTAATATTCATGAATTCCTTTATTGTTTTACTACAAATCAATATTTTTGGTATTACGTCATATTTGTTTTACATCATTTATTATTACATCATAAATAGTTACTAACTATAAGTTTTTTCACATGTAGACTGAAATGAAAAGGTATGAAGACTTATTATTGCTATTAGAAATATTTCGTTATTTTACGATAATCTGATTTTAACCAATGTAAATAAATTTAGATATTCAGGTATACCACATGTTAAAATGCAAAGGAATTTTTGGACGGTAAAAGTTATTAATTGTCATTTGCCTTCCTTTTAACGTTTTCCATTTCAACTGAGCCCTCACCGCGATATTAAAAGGGGTCTGCCGTATTCGAAAAAATAAAAAGGTAATAATAAGCAAATCTAAAACTTAAAAGTTTTAATGGAAAATAAATTAATTAAATGCCGCAGATATGTCGGGGAAGAGCTCATCAAAAATGTATAGAATTCGTATGATTTGCATAAAAGTCATTTTATTGCCTCGAAAGACAAACAGAATGGGATATTAGCTGTTGAAATGAATCCGACAATTCGGTTGAACTTGCTAAACACTCTTATTCAACTCGCGATTTCAGCAGGTACTATTGAGAATTATTTGTCTGTAAATATTAGTATAGACTATGGCTTTAACCCTCTCAATATGAGAGGAAGACCCGTATTCCAACAGTGGAACTTATCAG
>DWDT01004807.1:0-10909 GCA_018245595.1 Microceris scylla
TATATATGTGTGTGTGTGTGTGTGTGTATATATATATATATATATACATATAATTATTCAACTGGGATCAACTGGGATGACTGATATGTCCATATGTCCCGAAAAGCTACTTCATAAGTTTCTTTAATAAATGAACATGTACAATATGAATGAGTGTAGATGAGATTTAAAATGTTTGTTAGGACCGTAGTAAATAGAAAGTCTTAGTCTTTGCTCATCTGCTTACAAAAAAGAAAAATTTTCTATGCATTAGTGTTATAATGTTCAAAGTGCAACATTGTGTTCATGATACTTGTGTAGTTATGTGACAGACACTTCTTTAAGCGATAATTAGGCCCTGAATTGTTGAGCTACGATTACATACAGAAGTTACAACAGACACAGAGAGTATATGGCTACAAATTAGAGAGCACAGTGGAAAGAAGACAAGTAAGTCTAATTAGCTTATTTGGAGAGGGCGTGAAATTAAAAATATATATCCTTGTTTTGGAACTTGATATAAGTTTGAGTTAAAAATATATATAAGAATAAGTTTCATAATTACCTCTGAACTGTTACAATAGATATTTTTTTTTGTAATACAAAAATAATTGAGCATGAATCAGATTTGCTCGACAATTTAATTTGAACTTATTCTATCCATATTTAAATATCATTTTTGAATGCACTTTGAGTGGGATTACTATCTCATTACAAAATGTGTGGAAGATTTTATGAGGCGTCATCAGCAACAGAATTCCGATGTCGATAATGCATGCACATGCGCTGTGGAACATTTCTCCAAGGACAGTCTGATTTTATTTTATCAGAATTAAACGAGGCAGGTGTTATAATACAACATAATTATTTATTAAAATGTCCGTTGCAATAAATACACAAAGTATTTTCCAATAAATTGTATTTGAATTATAATAGCCAAGATCTTATTATTTAATGCGTAGATACACGCACACGTACACATATACTCTCACCCACATAGTCGTATGTACGAGAAGTCACAATACTAAATGCATTCTTTTTTGCCATTTTATTACTTCATGTACCACTTCGGGCCTGCTAGTGATTAGGTAGTCCACGACAGGGATATTTTAGGGAGGAAGACTGAAAAAGGTGCTGTACGGCATTACGACTTAGTACTCAGGTAACACATTACAGATACTTGTTAACTGTAAAACCAATTTTCTGGGCTTAGAACATACTGATTCCATTATTATCAACGCTGAAATCGGTAAGTTTAGGGCAGTTTCCTTTTGAGACCCGTGAAGGCCATAGTCTTTCTGCCCCGGTGGTCAATTGCACCACACGAAATAAGGCTGCTAACTGGCAGTCCTATTTTCTGAGTCTAACAGCTTGACAATTTACCGCGTTTTAAACTCAGTGCTAAGCACACTACTCTTTTAAATAAGGGTAAATATCATCATTAAACAGACATACAAACGCGCTTTGAGTACACAATAAAGATGTGTTTTTATACTCACTCCTACAATTACTTTTACCTTACCTTTGCCCGGTACATACTATATATTAAGCAAGTTACAAATACGTACAGGCTACATGCATATGTAATGCTAGTTAAATTCAAGGAGTGAAAATTTTTCGCCTGTTCAGACTCGGTTACAATTACAGATGTATTATTTATTTATCGGTCCGCAACACGAGCTCTTCGTCCGGGGAAAGGAATTGATTTGTGCATAATTTAGCAGCGAAAACACCTCCCCGGGACCCGGCCCTGTGATAAAAGAAAACATTCGTCTGTATTTTACTACTTGCGCCTGAATAAATGAATGCAACTTTTATGTTCATAAATGTTAGCGTTTCCCCGCGCGTTATCCAGAATTAAACTTTTCCAATCTCACCTTTTCACAGTGTTCATTCCGAAATAATGAACAGTTGATTCTCTTTGACAGTCCGCGTCTAATATTTTATTCAAAGGCAAGTTCGTTAACATAATAATTAAATGCGCTTTATGAATATCAAGTCTTAACCGAAGTCTCGTAAATAACATAACTTTTGCTAGTATTCCGCTCGATACACATTGCGCATATTAATTAGTTATTCCACCAAAGGCGAACCATGTCGACAAAATGTTGATAAATATTCCGAAATGACAACGTTTAATTAATTTAATCACATCTACAGAATAAGTTTTGATACACTCCGCGGCCGGGCGAATTGGAAGTTTAATTTATTAAGTTAAGTTTAGTTTGTAATTTACTTTCAAAAGTTATAGTTGGCCGGACGTTTCGGAGGGATAAATATTTGTTCCTAATGATGAAACAAACCGTTACACGAATGACACATTTGTTACGTGCGTGAAATAGGGTTTTAGGTTGTGCAAAATCCACTTATAACTAGGATTGATTGGGCAGCAGTGTGCGGCGCGGTACCCTTTGTTTTCGGAGGCAGGCTGAGTCAGATTCTTGTACGTAATTAACCGTTGCTATAAATTAGAGCGGAACGGGCGAGCGGGCGGTGTCCGGTGAGGAGCGGCGCGCTCATTGGGGATGCGCCGCACGGCCCGGGCGTCCCAAGGATGCGGCGTCCAAACATTGTCACTGCACCGCAACTCCAGCTGTGTTCGCTAGTTAGTGCCCGCACGACACGCTATGCGTTGAAATATCGCTGCCGTAGCGTCGCGTCCGTCGATAAACGGCGAGCATTGCCAGTTTAGCTCCAAGACGGTATCGAATTCATTATAACTGATGACGGCTAAACAAGCTTTCGCCCTTCATAGCCTATGAAATTCTGTATCTTGTTATATTTTACTGTTTTATCTAGCTGTTTCAGTTCCAATTAGATTAAACGAAATATTGACACAATATTTATGGTGTTATCTGTATTACTCGTATGGTATAGAAGTTATCTTGTGTCGAAATAAATTAGTAAATTGGGCAAGAAAGAAATACGAGTAAATTGATATTATCGATATTGCAAAATATCTGAAAACAAAGTTAACGGAATGACTTAAAAGTGGCATAAAGTATTGCTTCCGCTGCATTATAAAGTGAACATGTACGAAGCTAATTTCAACACTGTGAATATGCGAGCTACGTACCTGATACATGTCAAACGCTCGTAGTAGGTCCAGTAGCTTCAGGTAATCGCCTTGCGCTCACGTATCTGATGGAGTTTCTAAGCTTCCAAACTAGTTGCCTGTTGTCGGAAACTTTCGACGCTCAGTGCAAGGTGCATGTTCCGACTTGTTCCGATAAGGAGCTGGATTCGCTCCTAAATCCTAACAGGCGCTTCTGTCTCGGTTAGCAAAATGCTCGTGTATTTCGTAGGCAATTAAAAGTTTGCCTGCCGTACACTTCTTTGAAATTTTGATATTTTCGGTATCAAGTCACCAAGTCGCAAGTTTGGTTGAAGTGGACACCGACATGTTTGCGGTTCTGTGAGGGGAACGGTTATGCGTTTATCGTACATGCTGTAACTGGTTGCTTAAACAATTGACGAGAAATAAATTTATGTTATTTCATTCATTTATGTCGCATTAGACGTAGTTCAAAATAGTTATTTTAATAAAAATGTTGTCGTTATTTAAATAAAGCAATGGATACGCATACAAAATAGTTGTGGGGTGCTGGAGCGCGCAAGAAATGGCGTGACACGAAGTTCGCACACCCCGAGCGTCGCTGGAGCTATGAGACTTATGAGGATTACAAGAAAATGCGTATTCGATGACATTTTTGGGGGCCGTATAAAAAGATGAAATATAAGGAATTCTAAACGTGACTGGAATATCGAGTGCGGCGTCACCTATTACCGGTCTATGCGCGTACTTTTCGCGGTTGGGCGGCTGCCGGCGATGAAACCGAGCATGACGTACCATTCCTGATATAAAAATATAAGTATGAAAAAGCTTTGTTAAACGCGCCTCGGCTTCGGCGAAGTGGCAAAGTTTCAAGTGGAAAACTTTTCATGGAAAAATCTTGGCGGAAAACGATTAAATTTTAAGGATATTTGTACTGTTAAAAGTGCTGCCATGGACAGAATGTCTTTTATAAGGAGGTAATTAACTGAAGCCGAGAACCCGATACGACTTTTCGCTGCGAAAGAAAACTTGCTTTTATTTTTAAATTTATGATCCTGATCGCGTTAGACGGCTCTCCTCCTTGCAGTGCGGAATACTGAGGAGCTAATGAAACTAATATAGTACACTTAGCGTCGTTTGTTTCCATTTTAAGAATAGTTTCGCGTTCAATTAATATAAGATGTAAAAGTTGCTGCAAATATATCCGCTGTTCAGCAGCAATTCTTGAGTCCTTGTATCCTTATTTAACGGGCATTATAACCAGTTGTGTATTAGGGCACGGTTTTTATAAGCTCCACCGCCTAAAATCGCGTCACCTTCATGCCTTTGATACATAAATAAAATAAAATCTTCGATTACTACTTTGTTAGATATAATTGATTATGAGAGTTTCCATATACAATATTCCATATACCAAGAAATAAAGTGCAAATTGATGGAATTAAAAATACTCCCTTATTAAAGATACAACTGGTTAAGATGTGCGACCACATTTCATTGCTATTAAGCCAGCGAGGTACAAGTGGATTATATTATGGACATAATTAAATTTGTACTAACGGTGGACAGTGGAAGACGCAGACGGAATACCAGAGCAGGCATCGACTCTCGTTCAGTCGCGCGGATCGGCGCTTTTACACGTAACTTTAAATTGTATTACAGTTATTACAGGCGGAGCTACAATATATATTAATATACTGAGCTATAAAATTTATTATATGAGGTTATCGTTGATGGTAGCTGTTCTGTAATATATAACTTTGAGGGCATTATCTGCTCAGTTACACGTTATGTTGTACCGAGATATGTCTTGTTACGGGTAGGTATATCTTTTTACATATATTGATGACGAGATATGGGTGTATTATGGTGTCTGCGGTTACTATAGAAATATACTCATATCCATTGGTATAATATATTATAGCTTAGGCTACGACGACCTTTAACTGTTCATGCCATCGACCAAACGGTTTTATATGTTGTTCTGATCGGCTCTCAGTCTATAAGTGTATGAAAACACAACCGTGAATTAGATATTTGCACACACAAAACGTTGCATGTCCATATAACCCGTAGTTGTACAAGTCACGCGATACATTTTAAGATTAAAACCTCTTTCGTTGAAGTTTTTACGTTTAATAACATGCAATGTAAATAATTTATGATGGTAAAATAAAAATCTAGTGCTTAGAGTACACATATTTTCATAGAGTAAATATCGTTATAAATGAAAGTAGAAGTTATGATAATACGCGCTTTATTCATTTATTAACAGTTTTTCTTGCTCAAAGTATTTATAAGGCCGAGGTAGGCGATATAAAGAAAATAACTTGAAGCACCCTGAACAATGAAAGGGAACCTTTGGAGAATGGAAATGTGAAGATTTTTAATCAGATATCGCGACTCGGATCAGGAATACAATGTAAGACAAGATTCTTACGCGAAGATAAAGAGAAATATCGTGCCTGTTAACAACGTATCCCGAAAACATTTAAGCGTATCCTGACCCTCACCGGGACCGTTTCTGGTAAATTATTCAACAGAGCCGATGTAATTGTTGCGAATTGATCTGTGCATAATTTAATGATTGTATTCTGTATACAAGGGTAGTTTATATATTATGAAAAGAGAGTGGGTCTAATTTCCAAAATTTAATTAAACAAGCGGGGAGTATGTTTAATTAAATACCTGTTAATGTAAATGTTAATGTTAAATCTTTAGTTAAAAACGAAATGTTTTATGTGCTTTATGTGTAATTAAAAGTTTTTTTTGTCATTTTATGTCACATATATCATGACAGAGAAAAACATTACATTATATAAAATAAATAAAGAAAATAATTGTTATAAGGCTAAGTAGTGAGAATTAAATTACCCAAATAACTTAATTATTTTCAACCATGCGTCCAAAATTTTCTTAACGTGAAACTATAAATTAACGAAAATATTGCATTTAATGGGTGCTTATAAAATTGCTAATGACCATAAGTGCCCTCCGTGTAGTGTACCAAAATAATTCCACCGTGAACAGAATTCCGTCACGATTTCGGATTGCGTTTAACTGACCCAACCGTCTCGTGCAACAAAATTGACGGAGGCGATGGCTATTAGACAGTAGAATCAACGCTGAGTGGAGCTTTGGAATAGAGAGGAAAATAAAATCGGTCCAGGTATCAGGATTCAGCGCACGTTCTTTACGTAGCGGCCACTGCACTGCATCTAGTCGGATCGGATAGCGAATTTAACGATATGAAAAAAAACGAAAAAATGCCTATTTAAAAAAATTAATAAAAAACATATTTATTTTGAAAAAATACAAGTAATTATTTAAAACGATAATTGAATTTGTTGGGTGCGAGGAGCACAAGATCGAGCTTAGTGGCGTGTTATTGGAGAGGTTTATGTCCAGAGGTGGACGGGAGTAGACTGCTGCTGCTGATGACGATGATGATGTCGGCTATTAGAATAATAATACTTTAATAGGTTTTATCAAGTGCAAAGTTGCAAAATATTTTGCATTGCAAAAATTTTGCAAAGGTAGTACCAATTTACAGAAAGTTCCGCCGCAAAGTAGAATTAATTACAATGGACATAATGGATTCAATTGAAGCAATGTAACCAATCGCGTAATAGGAGCTTAGTAAGAAAAAAATCCTAAACAGTGCACTTCGGTAGCGAAATTGACTTTAGCGGAGGCTATTATTCGAAAGCAATATAAAGACTGTGGGAAGCAAAAATAAAATCAGTCTAGATATTGGGAATCCAGCTCACGTTTTGCACGGCTCGCGGCCACTGCACTGCGTCTGGCTTCAGCCGGACCGACCCGCGGAGGAACGCCTGCACGGAAACGAAAGATGCCGCTATATTTTTTTTCCCTCCACAATCGAAAAATACCGCTAAGAAAATTCAAGATTTCGAGTAACTTCAAGTGTAGCGGACGCAAGTCGTTCACTTCTCTGCTTGCATATAAATTCTTCACGGTTAACCTGGCCTAGCATTACGGGGAACTAGATTCGATTTATGAAAAGTATTCGTGTGTGAAAAGGAATTCCTGGCGGGGTGGTATTAATTTTTTAGGCAATGGATTTGTGGCTGCAGGTAGGAAAATAAAATGAACTCAGGTATCAGGAACCCGCGCACGTATCGCACGATGCGCGCCCGCTGCAACGACCGAGCAACGAGCAATTAACGATACTAACTGGAGAACGTTCGAGAGCTTACTAGACCGTTTTTTTTACTTTTATGATTGAATCAGGGAAAATCAGAGTTGTGATAAATGTTCACCACGATTAAATATACCTAAGCTCATATCATAGTTATTCGTCATGGGAGTATTTGACGTTATGAATATAAAAGGTCTATAAGGTATTTGGCACTCCTTGCCTTCTGCCTACCTCGCAAGCGTCTTGGCGAGTGGATGCCTTTCGAAGACTGAGAGCTGTTTTTTATGTTATTAAATGAGGTAAAAGCTAGTGTGATTGGAACTTTACAAATCTTAGAACGATCGCAAAGAATGTACAATCTTAATCATGGTAGTATTAAATATTGTTTTATTACTATAAGTCTCTTATATCATGTACAACATATTGCCTTATAACCTATGTAACAAATGCGATATATCTAAAGAAGTGTCTGCAAACAAGTTTGGCTACGTACATCTCAGCTCTTAGGTTGCTTATCTAAGAGTTAGGGTGTAACGAAGCATGCGGGTGTCACGACAACAAGGCGCTGGTGCAGCGGACTAACTTGCAAGACGAAACTTCAACATGGAACAAAAGCTCGCACGCCGCGTCTCACATACGTGATTAGGTGTCGTTTTTGATCATTTTGCTCCAGACGTCTGATATATACACACTAGTATATATTAAAATTTCGAAGGTAACACAGAGAAAAAGATGTTTTGTTTTGTAATAAACTCAGAAATTTCTAAAGCGGTTTTAAAAATTTTTCAGTCAGTTTTCAGTAAGTAACATAGGCTATATTTTATTTTCAAAAGTACATGACTGACGTCGCTTCAAAAGAGACCATGTTTAGGCACGACACGGTCTGCCAGGTCCGTTAGTTTCGCATAAAAACTGTGTTCTGTAACACTGTAATTAACATGTTTTGTTTACAGAGCATTCATTAATGCAATTATTAATTAAACTACGATTGTGATGTTTTTGGATATTAAAAGTATGATTTGTATTGTTATTGCACATTGTTATGACACCGAAATAGAGAAGAGTATAAAAGCAGTATATTTTATTATTATTATGTAACAATGAGCATCTTCAAAGCGTTGCTATTCAATTAATTATGTATGTATAAAACTAACATTAAAGTTGATTACACAAAACTTCTAAAGGACTATAATCCTAAAGGAGGATAAGTTTAAACTTCAAAACAAAAAAAAACTTAGATATTTTCATATTAGCTTTTATATTAGCATATTATTTTCTGAGACGGACTTTTTAAAAATATATTTTATTTTATAATTACAAGCAAATAAATAAGTGTGAAGTACTTCTACATATCGGGCGAACTGAACTTTTTTTTAGTAAATATCGAGTATTTCATAAAATATATCGAGTGATTACATAGTATAGTTATTATAAAATAAAGTTGTCTTATCGAAATGCTATAGACTTTAATTAAGTCGCTCGGCTATCAAGTTGGTCACCTATCAAACCGTTCTAATCAACATGATTAACTCGAGATTAGTGATAACGCTCAAGGTCTATGGAACTTGATCTAGACTAAACTCTAGAGAAATACCCGTGTCGAATATTAAAGACTACACGTATTGCGCTGTTAAAAAACTATAAAGAAATTGAACAATAACATTTATTTACTCATCCCACTGAACGGTATTCCTCAATTGTAGCATTGTTATCTTTCAGCCTTTTATAAACGTATTCTTCAATTAAAGTTTTTTTATCTTTTAGCAATCTTTTATAAACACAACTTTCACCTACAGTTTCATTATCTTTTTTCAACACAATTCTCTTTCACTAATTCTTTTAAGACGAACCCTCACAAACCCTTACACTGTGTACGTAGGTACGTACAACATACGTACTAATAAAAATTAAACTTAGACACTACGCTCTTACTCGGCTCGGGGCCAAAAGAACCTGACATTGCAACTTCTAGATTTTTCGCTAAGTGCTCGCTAACCTTGGCAATGACTAAACTTTTTGTGTTAGCCTTTTGATGAAGTCTAACTCGAAACTGTCGTTACGAGTAACTGCAAACATCGATTCTAGCCAATTTTCTTTTTCTAGTTAAATCTAGTTTTAGCACAAAATGAACTATTTACGCCTTTTATGACAAAAAAATTAAGTAACGGATAGACTAGACACATTTAACTATGTACCTATCTGAGATATGAAAACATGAATTTTATAAGAGAATAAACTTCTTCTTAAATCAGCCCGGATGTCATTTTCAATGTCGATTCTACGAAATGAAGACAACTAAAAGACTTCTGGATCAGTGTTCTGCGTCTGAAATGTATAAAAATAGGAACCATGTTAAAAGTTCTCTGTTACGAAAATTCTTATTGACAAATCCAACTTTAAATGTTCTTATTCATAAAACAAACAGACACAAATTGAGCTATCTCCGAACGTATTTGTCGAACAACATAATAGTGAAATGTAATTTGTGCTGAATTCATCGCGTTTAACGTCTGGCTAAAGACCATTAACAATAAATCGTGCTGTTTGTTGCCCCTCCCTCCCAGTTACTCCACACCCGACTGACGTTAATCAGCTTCCTACTGCTCGACTAGTATGCCTAAGGGAGCTACACACAGCGACCGCAAAATAGCTCAAATGTTTTTAGTATAGATTACCGAAGAACGCGTTTTTAAACCCAGTAAATTAATTATATGACTTATAAAAATGCTTATGACCGTAATGGTCTAACGTTTAATATGGATGATATTTATCAAGCCGGTATTAACAATTTATAATATTGTTTTCACATGTTGGAATATTTATAGCCGTACAATTTACATTTAGTAATTGTTGTTAAATATATACTTTGGTTTATTTTTGGTTGATTGGTTATTACGGATAAGAGTAGAAGAAATAATGTTTAAGCATAGAGTAATAAAGAGGGCTGAAGTAAAGCAATCAAAAGGGCTTCAAAGTAAGGCATTGGATTCTTCTAATGCCATTATGATCCATTAGAAAAGGTCACCAATTAGCATCCGATGTCTGATCAACTTGTTTGTTTGAAAAAAATATTTTTGAGGAATTTTAGTCTTTGCACGTCCAGTGTGCAGGATACCTAAGTCTGCCTAGATACATCCTACTTCTTTTGTTTCTCCTCTATTCGGGTCAACGGGCGTGCTATCGCTTCTATTTACTATAAAATACGGTCGCGGTCGTTATTAGATTTCCCTTGCAAGATATTCTGAAAACGTTCCTCAGCTTAATTCTGTTGTATTGTAAATTTATTTGCAATCTCAGCCTTGACTTTTTATTATATTCAATATTGTATGAAGTCAATTTGTTCTAGACACGGATTAATTTATTCCGGTACATTTTATTATTATATCTATCAAATAAAAGTTTCCTTTGCTCTGATTATTTGACGTTTTCCATATGATATAAAATATAGCCATTTATCCATTTTAGTGGCAAATATTGGCAGCTTCTCTTTAATATCATCGTTCAGACCATTAATATTCTGCTGTTAGATACGGGTCTCCTCTCACTATGTGAAGAGTCGACACCATGTTCTGCCGCGCTGGCTAAGTGCGGACATTTTCCTTCACCGTCACAATAAGTAATATTTGATCTTAACGGATATAAAAAAAATGCTTGTATAGAAAATGGTACGTGCTGGGATATCAAATCAGGATTTGAACCGATTGTCTGAAAAT
>DWDT01004808.1:0-10909 GCA_018245595.1 Microceris scylla
GAGGTGCGCGCCGTGGGTTTGAACCCGACACCCCCGGAGTGAGGGGCTGAATTCTTAACCACTAGGCTATCACTATTATTTAGTATCAGATAATTCTGATTTAATATATTATGTGCGTTACGAAGCTAGTAGTTGCCGTTGATATGTATGTACATCAGTTATTAAAACTGTTAGTAGGCAAAATACTTAGAACAAGTCAATAGTCAGCGAGCAAAACCGCGGGATAACACTTATACGTTCATATAAAGGAATGATTTGGTGGTTATGATCGCGAGGTGGATTCAAGTTGACTTTGGATGACTGTAGGTTGTACCTACCTGATCTGTAGGACTACCTTGGATGTTGAGTAGAATAAAAACACAATAAATATGTACAATATGTCCGGCCATGTCCAAAATATATTCTACAATGTTGAATACATTATTGACTTTAAATCTGAAGAAAAATTCCTAAATTACGGGTAGGCAAATATTATAAGTATCAATGTGAGCTAATCATCTTTAACAGTCCTATTCCCGTAGTCCTATTACTAATTATGATTAACTGTTATTCGCCGAAGGAAAACATCGATAAGTAACATGCATACCCTATATATCAGTACAACACACCCTAGAGTTCTCATCGTTGGCGTTGTCTAAATCTAAGGTTTTCTCTAGTCTTCTGACCGCGTTTTGCTCACTACAGCCTTAAATCAACTCAATCCGAGAACAATTCCATCGTCTACAATATTTTGGACAGACTAATTAGTTTTTGCGTGCTGAGCAAACAAACATTCAAACAAAAAAAACCGTTCCAAATTTAAATTTTAATGGCTGTGCCATATACAAAGTAGTGTACACATGTATACAATAAGTTTAATTACATTAAGTATCATCTTCTAAGGTCTAAAATAATTTATTATTATTATATATCCACGAAAACTACTGTTGAAAAACTGTAGCACGGTTTGACAGAAGATGTTTCTGCCAAATACTTGAGTTAAATCAAATAAAAAAAAACACGCAGCACTCCCTAGACAAAAATACAAAACAAAACAAGTTTTGGCGTCTAACTACTTTACGAATAATAGTTATCTATGCAAATAAAATAGGTCTAGAATTTAATAGTCCTTATGTTGATATAATGATCTTGTTATAAGACATTGGAAACACTCTTATTGATAATAATATCAGCCTCATTATAACATAATATATTGCTCTAGTTCCTTCACGATAGGAAGTTGAATTATATTCTATTAAACTAGCTTTTATCCACGGTTTTGTCCACCCCTGTGTTCGACAGGGATATTAACTGGCACTTGCTGCTCTCTTCATACCGCATAAGAGACCTGGCGTGATGATATAATTTTAATGGTATTCATTTCACTGTTATTACGAAATCCAATTTTGCTTTAATTTCGATAGCAATAATAATCATAGGCGTTTAAGGAATACGTTATTAAAAGTCGAAACTCAAAAAATGTTTAACGGGAATATAAGTATTAACAGATCTTTTATATTTAATGTTGCATGTAAAGAAAACAATTTGTTTTACGATTACATTTTACAAATACGTACGTACGAATATGTATATAAAATATGCTCTAAGTTACAAAAATTAAAATAGCTGTAACATAAATTTCTTGCTAAAATAATTTAAATTATATAGAATAGGAAACAAAACTTATAATTCTATATATGACACAGGACATATATTATATGTATACCTAAGCGACATATTATAGCCTGCAGGAAAGCACTTGTGTTTTCCGTGTGTGTGGGTAGGTAGTTCTGAAGGGCACAGGATATGACGAGGCCGAATGAAAGTAATACATACATAGATATGTAATTAGTACGACCTTTTATATTCGCATTCATATTATACCTATCATACCTATGTTGATGGCGACGTAAGCAGTGCGGGCAGCTTTGCTTTGCGATCAACGAACGTAATGCCCTGCGTGGGAGTTATAAACAAAATTAATTAAAATATTTATTATGATTAAATCATCAGGCCAGTTCTCTTACGGGTTAGGCCAGCTGGAGCATTGAGTGCCAAATAACTCTATCATAAAATACTTGTCATGTTCCTTCAACATTCATCATTCTTCATACATATACGTCGATTTCAGGGACTTTTGATGTCCCCATCATATTTGAAAAACATAGATAAGTCCTGGTCTCCGTAAAATGTTTAAAATTATTTAAGTGATATTAATGTAGTTTTAAACGATTTCTAGAACGCAACGTCATGTAAACGCTAAACTGGATCTATTTACGGTGCTCGCAATAAAATACAAGACCGAGAAACATGTGTAATTATCCCCATTCGATGCAAATGAGTGTGCAACCATGTTGTCCAGCGCATATTGCGATACTGCGTCCATTGTCGTATCGTCAACCAGAGACTAATGGATAGGGATAGGGTTAATAGGTCCTTACTAGGCATCCGTGCTCCATCTTAGGAAGCATTTGCGCTTTCCATCAGGTGGGATAGCTGCCAAACGCCAGTCTGTAATGATAAAAAAAGACATAATACAACTGTGGTTTGAGGTGCGAAGTTCCAGGAGGAGAGTGCGGTGAGATCTATTTTTTAATTTATTACATTTTTTTATTAACTAATGTGCTAAATTCTTATCAACTATATATAATACCATATTATCTTAGTCACAAGTTATTCTTCAAGTCTTAGTTTACAAATTGATCCACTTAATATTACTGGTGCTAACAACCTAAATTATACTTTTATAACATATAAAAATTGTTACGTTTAAAAGTATTTCCTTCATAACTTATACAATGCTGTATATACAATTATAAAATAAAACAGTAAACCCGCTGCTAAATGAAAAACAGATAACCCTCTAACAGTACATTAATTATTAACTATTCACACATGACTATCTGATAGTAGGTAAACAAATCACAATCTGTGCTATGGTAATCAGATACTTGCTAAGCTACATAATATACTTTTTAAAAACGCAAATGCATACAAATAGAGAAGAAATATCTACACGTGCTCATCACAAAAATATTTTCCCTCAGTAACAATAACAGAATCACTGCCCATGGTTCCAATAACCCTGTTCCTAACATAGTTATCGTAAACATTAGCCACTGATTATCATAATTGAGTCTTTCTATCATTCAACGGTTGAACAACTCTCTCTCTCGGACCAAGACTCATGAACTAATAATATGCCTCGCTGATTATTGTTAGTTTGGCGATTCCGTACTTTTATATCACATCACTATTGATAGAACAAGTACCTAAAAGCACGATAATCACCGTTGCGAAGTCATACTTTTTAAAATTACTAGAATTTTCGCACTTATAAAGATCTGATCGGCCTTATGATGAATATTATTTCAACATCTACATTCAGACAATCTTATGACTCAGTAAATAGGATTCTTGTAGCGAGACGATCTTCAGTCAGGTGGAGTGACGATATACTTACGCAAAGTGGCTGGCAGTGGTTAGATACGAAGAGCTGAAGATTGACCTCAGTGAAGTGCGGTTGAAGAGGCCTATATCTAGCAGTTGACCAAAACAGATGATGTTGTAGATGAGACGATGCTGATGATGATGAAACAAAATATCTATTTGTAACAGAACCAAATGATAAAATGATTGATGAAATAGCGTACATATATAAAAACTTTAAATATCATAATAAACTAGTAAAAACTTAAGTAAACAAGTAAAATTAAAAAAGTAAAAATTTTTATTTAACTATTTAGTACGAAATACCTATGAATAAACAGATAATGTTCGATTTATGTGTGTAGTAATATTCGTATAACTAGGAATAGAGTTTGAGAGGAATAGAGAGAGGGGAATGTAGTAGATACGGTACAAATCCAGACCCCAAACTAGTTCTGGGAATTTAAAGATACAAACCTCAATAATACTTTTCTCGTACCGGTAACCGAACCGAGGATCCTTAGCTAAGTAATCGCGTTTATGACTAATTTATCAAAAATGCAGTTATATATGGACGCTCAATGATGATAATGATGATGACGATGATGACAAAAATGTTGATGGTTTTCCTTTATATTATTATTATTATTATTATTATTATTATTATTTTTTTTTTTTTTTCAACCCATTACAATTCCACTGCTGGAATACGGGTCTCCTCTCATATTGAGAGGGTTATATTATATTGCTTTATATTATATTGCATTTCAATTACATGTGATTTTTAATATGTTTGTACGACATACTTAAAAGGACATTACACGTTTTTACACAATATTTCATTGAAATCTATTGCAAATGTACTACATAATTCATATTTTGCAACTGTCACTCAAAGTCGTGTCAATCAAAACTTGTCCGAACATTTTAGCTGCGTTTTAAAGTAACTCTTAACACCTAACGCACAAGGTTAAAATTACGTAAAATAGTTCATATGAAAGCCTTACACATGTTTAATTGGTGTGGTTAATTTGACGTTTGTAGGAAATTATTTGATTTTTTGCGTGTACCCGCAATGTCCTTGTCGATATGTTTTTCTTTGTACTGTATTTCTTACAAGTTTCATTTAGTATAGACACATGTCGTCTGTCTGTCAAAGGCAGTTTATTAATAGTGAGGTGAACGAACTAAATACATATACGTCTGCCAGTCGAGGAATTACGTAAGCCGGGGTTTGTTTTGATTCGTTTCCTATGATTAGGGGATAGAGTTTCATTTTCACGTTTAATGGATGTATTTATGAAATAATATGCATATATATTATCTTAAATAAATTTTATGTTATGTTGTAATCTCCGAAAAGGTACGCGGAGGAGTGTAGTACACTCACACATTTCATCAGTTAAGTTAACGTCCCACTATGGAACGCGGGGTGAGCGTATTGCCATATACCGGCCATAAAATCCAGTCTGCCAGTCACTACTAGAAACTTCAAGATAGAAAAATTTAATTAACGCTGGTTCATTTTCAATTATCATTATATTATTATAATATTATAATTAATTGGAACCTTGCCGAATGAAAACATTGTAACATACATCCAATGACAAATTAAAACATTGTATCTTACATTAGGTGACAAATGTAATCAATGACATATTGAAACATCGAAACAACATCGAATGACAAATTAAAGCAAATACAAACAACAAAACATACATCTCGCGACTAATTGGCTCATGAAATCATTCATTGCGTAATAAATTGAAATATTGAATCTAATGCAAGAATTATTAATTAAATAATTTATGCATACAAGTAGAAAGAAGAAATATTTTTGCCGGTACGTATAATAACTAAATTTGTAAATGGCATCTGTTCGTTCACTGAACCTCTAATAATTATCAGATATTAATAAGAGTGCACATAATAACAGTTTTCATTTCATAGCTAAATAATTTTTTTACGATTCTTTCATCGTTCCACTATTGGTGACGGGTTCCCTCCTTAGAATGAGTGGGTAGGACCATAGTCTGCCACGCTGGCCAAGTTCATGTTGGCAGAATTCACACGCCTCAGACAACTTTTTTTAGAACTCTAAGTTGTTCAAATTAGCTAACCATATTTTCCTTCACAGTAAAATATTTTCGGTGACTAGACAAAATTTTACGACAAACACTTGTTGATATCTTTAAATAAATATAAAAAGTTTGAACAAATATACCAAATGACTGAACAAACATTTATTATAAGAAAATATATCCGGTGTTTTCTTGTGACAAACATAAAATTTTGCATCAAGATTATTTTAAATACTGTAAATAGTATGTTATTATATTTGCTGGTGTCATCATTATTAAACAACTAATTTGCTTTCATTACGCCTTTTATTTTATTAATAATATATAATAATAATAATATATATGATAACTTGAACAGGGGATTTTCCATAACACTGAAGGCAGGAGTTGAATGCGGCAAACCGAGAACAGGATGGTTATTTAGGGAAACCTATGTCCAGCAGTGGACACAAGAGTGGCTGATGATTGTGATAACCACACACAAGTGTTTTAAATTTATATTTTATGATATTTTGTAGAAAAGGCTCTAAGTTCAATTTTTATATGCTCATTTTCTTATTGTATAGCGGAAACATATTTTCGAAAAGCCAACAACGGAGAAACGTGTATTTTGAAAAATGTTGTTACATAGTGGCCAAAATTATAGAATATTCGCCAAAACGATTTAAATACTTTTTTATATATTTGTTTTATAATTTAATTTTACAACACATAAATATATTACATATCTCGAAAGCGTAGCTACATCTATGATTGTAGACGAAAAAAAAACAGGTCTTTAAGGACAGAGATATTAGCATTCGGTGTTTTCAGCCTACGCCGTTTTTTTTTTCCTTTATTTTATACAGGTCTGATAAAAGTAAGAGGAAAAAGGAAGATATCATTGAATTTGGCATCCACACTACGCCTATAACCTATAATCTGGATCATAAAAACCGGATATAGATTTTCTCACAAAAAGAAGTAAAAAACGACAGATCGAAAATAAAGCCGCACTTTATAACTGGGTAAAACCCAATTTATTGTAATAATAAAGAGAATCGGATACGGCTCTCAGTATAAACAGTTGTGTGTTCTCAAGATTTCACTGACGAGAGATAAAAGGGTATTCGTGAACGCTTATAAATGTATATTTGACTTGGGATGACGTCAGTCGCGATATACAAAACTGTATCTTATCAAACTAACTGAAAATATCCGTTGTTCCTCCCGGACATCTCTATATATTAAATATCTTAGACATCACACACGGTATCTGATCTCTAAGTAGTTTTGAAAAGCGCCTGTGCTATGGTAACCGGACGGCTGATAAAGTACAAATATATAATACATATAAATATATACTTCCGTTCCGATTCATTTATTATCCCACTGTTAAAATACGGGTCTCCTTTCATAATAAAGGCTTAAAGGCGTCGCTTGCCGTGGCGACGCGTCGACACATCAACAATCGGTTCTACCCGCGGCTATAAATGGTACACATCAATAAAATCTCTAAAATATGTGGCCAAGTAATGACTGTCTCGTTGGTCAAGTGGTTACAAACACGGCTGCTGATCGAGAGATACCGAGTTCGATCTATGTATCAGGTACCTACTGTTTGTTTTTAACTTCGTAGTGGTAGTTTAGAGCCTGGTCTTGTGCCTGTTGTATGATAATAGTCTCACCACCTATTCCACGATGTTACGTAAACATAACGGGTAAACGTGGGGCTGTTCCACTTACATAGGTAATAGTTGTAAGATTAGATTATGGTAATACAAGAGACTTACCAGCTCTTTCCAAGATTAGACACTTTCCTAATGACAATGTTAAATACAATGTATAGATTAATTAACAAAGTTTATTAAATATAAGAGGGTAGTTCTCTAAGCACTTGCGAAAATTTACCACCAGAGGTCACTGTCTCAAGAAAGAACGTTACTTATCTTTACAGATCGTTTGTGACCGACAACTGGTACAAGGCTCCGTGGGTTCCAGCTACAGAATATATTGTAACAGATATCGTAATAATTCTATATGTTTTAATAGTAACATGTGAATAAAATTCTGATAGTAATCACTGCAGACAGTTGTCGCCTTCAGTGGACGGCGCACGCGATGTAGAGCCGTGTGAAGGTTATATATTGTACATGTTAAAGGAGATATATGATATCTGGTGTTCCTCACAATATACTGTACAAGGTGCAATATCTCCAGCTAGGTGGCGTAACTGCGGATCCTGGTGGATTTGTGCTGAGTACATGGCAATAGGCTCCTCATTTATTCTATGTTGGGATGTAAAACGTAACTGGCGAAACATGGTAGTATACTATACTCCTCTGCCTACGCCTGCGTGGCTGGCAGAGATTGGTGAAGACGGATGATCGAACTCAGTGACGTGCTATTAGATAGGCTTATGTACAGCCGTGGACAGGAACAGGTCGATGATTATCATCTCGGTACTCTGTGTAATAATCAATAGCTTGTACACATTTACCCTTAGCCATTCTAAAGTTCTTAACATGCGTGTTATTAAAACGCGCGTTTCAAAAAGCCAAATGTGTAGTAGCCATAAACCTTTTATTTGATCTAGCCACTGTATGCAATACGAACATATTTTTATTTTAGATCTGGTTAAAGTCATAGTTGGTCCAGACGACATCGTGCTGGAGTTTCCTTCTGCGATAACACCCATTTGCAAAGTTGCCAAGTTGCTGCCTCGTTGGTCGAGTGGTTGCAAGCGCGACCGCCTATCGGGAGGTCATGGGTTCAAATCTCAGGGTACTATTTGATTTTTCTAATTTATAATTTCTAGAATAGGGATCGGGAGTCTAGATGTGTGCCCAGTGTATGGCATTAGGCTCACCACCTATTCCATCCTGAGACTTAAACGTAACTGGTGAAACGTGGGGGTGTACTACACTCCTCCGCTTACTTCTTCGGGGATTACAGGCGTGATGTTACGTTTTTTTTGTTACCAAAGGGAAGGAAAGGAAGATTAATACTAGTATCCCAACGTATAGCAGAAAAACAGTATGTCCGAGTCGTATCTATCACTTCCTTCTCAAAGCAGATGTGATTGAAGAACTGCAGCTCCTTCTGTAACTGTCTTAAAATCAGGGCAGTTTGTGCGATCTCCTAATAGAAAACCGGCGGGCTTAATCTCACTACATCAGCTAAAGTGCTGACTATTCGAGGAGGCAAATATCCAACAATAGAAAGATATAAGGTTATTATAGTGAAGTAATATGACTGAAGCGTGCTACTACTGGACTTATTGCAAAAATAACTAAAAATGTAACTAGCTGGAACATAAAAATGTATCAATTCCGTTTCAGGGTATCGGGGTCACGTTGATTGGTTATATATCCCAGGTGCTGTATCGACTCGCATTTAAAATTAATTGCACCTATTTGATATAACACTTATGTCTCTACATGTAGAGTTAAACTACATGTAGAGTTAAACTACATGTAGAGTTCATTGGTAGTATATAGTGAAACAACCTTTTATTAGATTTCCATTGAAACACAAAGAACTTGTTAAGAGCGATTAAGTTTGACTTGCGTCTTGGTCAAGTCGTTACTGACTTAAATTGCACTAAGTTATGGGTTTGATTCCCATTCGCAATAAATGTTTGTATTAGTATAGGACATCGACTGTCGTCTTTTGTTCTCCAAATATATATACATATGTATAGTACATATATGTGATGACGAGTTATCTTATAGAAAACAAAACGATAAATCGTTTAAGCTCGGTATTTCAGAGGATATTATGCTAACGGTTGTGATTGGACCCATGGCTCCAATGAGATTGTAACCCATCAATTCAAATAAATATTGTCAAACAAAAGTAGTTTAAACAAAAAATACAAACAACCTTACTGGTGTATCTAATTATCTGAATAGACTTTGCACGGATGAGTGTGTTTAAAATATCGCTAGTCCTTTTTTGTCTATGGACATTTACAATCTTAATTTGTCTATGGCCGGCAATGACTATTTTTATATTTTGACGTTTATAGCGTAGGGGAGTTACGCAGTACTGGCCTTAAAACTTATGACGTCAACAGCTCGATATTTTTAAAAGATTTATCGCGACACCTCATAAGGGAGAAACGAAATTACAACTAGGCATTTTAATGAGTAATCCATGTAATTATTAAAGTCGGTACTTTTAAAAGCAGTGATTAACATTCTGGTGAAAAAGATGACGGCAGTGAACAGTTTCGTGGTAGATGGCCACCCGTGTGACATTGCCGCCCTCATTTTTTCACGATGTTTTTGACGTCCTTTAACAAAAAATTGGCTAAAATAGCGGTTTTATTTTATCCATAGAATGTTTAATTCGTTTTCTTATGCTTGAAAAATTAGGTATTGTTATTATTATAGTTTTTTTCTCAGCAGATGATGAGGTGCAGCCTAGGATGAAGTTCGCTGATCTAGAAAATTTAATAAAACCTATAAAATACCTGTTCATAATTCGCTTGAACAATTTCAACCTATACGTACTATTTTATTATTGTATAAATGTATATATACAAATATGTGTGCCTACACAAATATGTATATGTAACAGTATGTGTATTATACTCATGTAAATGTTTCTGTTAACAACTTATTAGGTTAGAATTTTGTCGAAAACAGCACCGAGCTTCTTCCATTTTGAAAATTTTAAATTCAAATCCTTTTAAATTTCAAAGGATCGTTACACTAAAATTTTTAAACCTTTTTAACGCATAATCAGTTATTTAAAAAGGCGCTCGACGCAAGTTTTCTCAAGAGCTTAATGCGTAGGTATTTCATTAACGGTGTTTAAAATAGCGTTTATAGAGATTTTTAGCTGATATGCTAATGAACCAAGAACGCTGATAGACCGTGAAGGTTGTAGCTTGTAAAGACATTTGTGCTGTCCGCCAATTCGTTCCGTTTTAAGCTTTGATTTACTTGACTGCGTTTCACGCAGCGCTCTACTGATTCCACATAATGTTTTTCTGTTTGATTAATATTCGTAATACAATGTATGGAATTCAAAATACAATCTAAAGTATTTAATTACCCTAGTTTCAATGACATGTAAATTTAACAATATAATAATAGTAGTCATAAGATTTTTTTTAAATCTTATGACTATTATTATTATATTGTGAGACCGTGATGTAGTAAAATATTAGAATATTGTTAGTTGTCATTTGAGTGTCATTAGTCGGACCTTTGTTTTTAATGGTAACAGCAAGGGATGTCAAAAATTGATTAAAACACTTGTAACATTTATGAAGCAGTGATAACCTAGTAGTTATGTATTCAGCCTCTCATACCTTAGAATTTATATTTTTTTAAATTCTAAGGCGTGTGAAGTCTGCCAACACGTACTTGGCCAGTGTGGTAGACTAAGGCCTTAAACCTTTCAATATGAGAGGAGACCCATATTCCAAC
>DWDT01004809.1:0-10908 GCA_018245595.1 Microceris scylla
ACTATAAAATATACTTAGAGCTATTGAGTTTCAAAGTTTTAAGGAACGTGTGAACAAGAACACGAAAATGAACCCCCATGTGTATGTTCGGTGCTCATAAATCTGGTGCACGTCGTGTGCCCGCTGCACGCCGTCCCTGCGCGCCAATAGCCATACATTGTTGATCAGCGCTGCCCCGAATTACGATTCCGATCACACGATTTGTGTAACAAATGTAACCTACGTACCTCGTACCCACTATCACTGCACCGCGCCTGACGCTATGTATTTCTTGGGACTCATATATTTGCCTCAGGGTGTCGTCGTGTTATATTGCAGCTTGCGAGACTTATTCCTGAACAATGATTGTTCATCATAAACGCAGCATCTTTATGAGGCATGTCCGGCAGTGATTGTCAGGTCAGTCAGATTTTTCTTGAAGTTTTATTAGAATTACAAGCAAGGTCGTTTCGCGAGAATAGTGCAACATATAATATCGCCTTATTGTTCCATTTCACGAAGTGCAAAGAAAGAGATGAAAAATATTAGAGTGTCGCAATTAACACGGATTATTTCCTTATCGCGCTTGTTCGTTTACGTATTACAATGTACAATTATAATTGCCACACTCGTACAAGCAGAATACCCGAAACATTCGCAAAACAAAGATGGCCGAGTTTCTGTTCATAATGTGCCAAGAAGCAATGCTCCCTCGGGTGCAAGCGAAATGCGACAGTAAAGTCTCTACGGTGTTCGAGTGTGCGGTCCAAATTCTCTTGCAAATCCTCCTGCCAATTACGAGCTTATCGGAATTTGTAAAGCTAAATTTAATATTTATGCACTTGAGGATTTCTCGTACTATTTCTTTGTACTACATTTCTGTAATTTTATTCAGAAAATACTGTTATTGCAACGGCAGAAAAATGCAAATAATCTTGCATTTCTATAACAATATGAGAACAGTCAGTTATTAAACTTGAAACTAATTAATAATAGCACACAGATACAAAGCCATTTCCAAGATTATTATTATTATTTTTGTAGTTTTATCGCGATAAACGTTAATATACTTAAGGTTTATTTAAGCGTTTAGTAATAGCAACTCTAGCCTAATTGAAAATAAATTCCGAACTGAAGGTTTCCTTTGTACTAAAAGCTGGAAGATGCATTTTTTAGTATAACGAAATGCCTTAAACAGAAAATCAAGAGGGTTGTACACGGTGTCGATAAATCTAAATTATAAGTAGTAACTTACCACAACTTTTCATTTTTATTGACGAGCTGAAGGCTTTCGATACATACTGGAGAATCATAGGGTTTGACAGGGGTGGCGGGGAGAGTTGGAGAAACACTGATAGCGATCTGTCAGTGAAATACAAAGTCCTTATAATAAGCTGCTGATTCAACAACAACGGAAGACGCAATAGACAAAAATATTTGCGTCTGACTTTGTTCCTTACAAACATAAAGTTAAAAAAAAAAACCATTGAATTTTGTAGTCGGTATTAAGCAGAGGGTAATTTTTAAGCTACTTTCCATTGTCCTTGACATATTAAAACGGAAGATAATTTTATCGAAATTATGTTAAAAATTAGGTTAAAAGTATTAAATACATGAATTCAAAATTCAACTCTCGCAACTCATTACGACAAACAAAAGAACATTCGGTGTGTGCTTGCAAATCGTTGTTAAGACGTAAAATTAAAATTGAGTAAGTAATTCATATCTAATGATAAAGTTCTCTAATCCTCGACTCGAATAACTTGATGACTAGAAGCCGTTAATTACATTCAGCGCACACAAATCTAACACGTATGCGAAATTAATTCCGTCCCGAGATTATTCTAGCGAAACCCGCGAATTTCCGTGGAAACCAAAAAAGAGCACTATTCTAAAAAAATATTATTTCATAGCGGAGACAAAGGGAGCGCACGCTACACATTTGCGCTTCCCTCTCCACTCAATTGTCCTTACATTTTACATTTCTGCATCATATTCCGTCGTCGCAATGAAAAGTAAAAATATTGCAGATGGCACCGCGCATTCACCAAACTGATCCTTACAACCGTAGATAGAGGATTCAGAATAAAACATTGAAGCAATGTAGTAAATTCTGATGCAGGGAAAGACGAGAGTGGCTGAATTGAGGTGGAAGCTAAAGTGGTGGATAAAAGTGACGAGCGAGACTCGAAAGAAATAAACTAGAAGTGAACATTCGCGATGAATCGCGCTCCGATGCTTAAGACTGGTATCGGTTCCGTTTTGCCAATATGGATTTCCTTTCAGTACGACTTTTTGCACAAAACAAAGACATTATCTATATGGATCTCTCTATACATTGGTCTCGGAAACAGGGTTTAATTTCGTTCGGTTTACGACGTGCAATAGACGAATTGATTTCAAAGTTTTCTATTAGAGTATGGATTGACAAATTGCCGTTTTGTTTGTCGATTCTATGATTGCCGGGTGGCACTTCGTAATGGACATTTGCATTGTCTATTTATTAAGATCGAATTCCAATTGATTATAATTTAGTCTGTTATGTCTACTACCTCTCCTATATACGTGTGTACTACTTCCTTCAGCCAAGAACTGTCTTTCAATCAGACATGGGACTGAAACCGTTAATGTGCTACTCGTAGCTACATCACATGAAATTGCAACCACTTTAATTTGAATTTCTCATTTGTCATTCATTAAATTCTTGAATAGTAGATAAAGTATTAGTACCAATGCTGTTTTAATGTTATTTCCTAGAACTCGACCTCGGTTCTAATTCAAAAAATCAAAATTTTCGTACGTAAATACGAATAAATAGGAAAAAGTTAATGATTACGTATCGATTGGTTGCGTATCATTACGTTAAATACAATCATTAATTTTGGCGTTAAAACGTTACATTTGAGCGGTAATGACATATTCGCAACGCCATTATCCGCGATAATGAGGGCGAAGTACCAAATGGCGGCTGGAATCATTAAATTTATATTAGTGATTATACAAAGAACCGGGATACTTATTAGAGTATTCAATACACATCGAATGCCAAAAATAACTTCTGTGTTATATTTTCGGAAAAGGGTTAACGCAGTTTGCAATAAGGTGATGAATAGTAGTAATCGTTACGCAAAGAAAACACACTGTCCAGGGACAGATGCGGAGAAAGGATCTCGATACTCACATGCCCACATACACTCGAACACAGAATGGAGAGACAAAGAGAAAGTCGCCTGGAAGCGGTCTAAAATATATTTTACAAAAGTATTAAAAGGAGAATAACAAAGAGCGTCGTTAGAGGGAGTCACTTCAAGGACTAACAATAAGTTGTAAATTCGCAACAAAACAAATGGATCACGGCAACTTGACCTAGCTCTGGAACAGTGGTCTTGTGTGTTTTGCGAAATTTACTAAATAGCTACTACATTTTAAATAATGTGCCATCTTGTTTAGCTCGCTATTATTTTGACATTTCGCAGCTTATAGTATACAAATTGTTTTAAGACAATTAAAACTGTGAGTAAAAAATGTACTAATGTATAAAAATGTAACTTTTGTAATGAAAAAAAAATTTAATTAAATACAATATTGTTAAAAATGGGTTCACACATAATATTCTGCCTCCATCGCGGCGATACCTTAGGAAAAAGGTTATTTGGCTTTTCAAAAGGAATGTCTTCATAAAAGCGAGCAGAGAGCGAGCCACCCTTAAATAGCGCAGTAACGAATTAGATAGCCGTAGAAATCAATTATTAATTTTTCACAAAGCGGACGCGCGAATGCTGGAGTCACGTATCGTTTTTACAACCGCCTCAGCTGCTCCGGCGGCCAATTGGAAAAAAACTCTTCATTTAATATTTCATCTCGCTCCCCCCTGTGTCCTCATTCATGAGGGAATCGATATATTTTAAATTCTAATTCGGCTCCATACTCGGAGTGCCTTTTACAACTCCAATCGATTCTGCTGAATATAAAGTGGCTGGGACGTCTGCGCTCCGACAGTTGCGGTGCTGAAAAAATTTGAACTTACATTTAGCCTTAATTTTTACATACTTCATATATCTAAGCGTGATAACTCCTCGGAATGAGATTAAAGTAAGGTCCTTAAAATGGCAAGTTTTACCTCATTCGTTATGATTAGTATAAAAAGTTTTCATATTGTACTGAATGTAAGATTATGTAATAGAAAGTATTAAGCTTATTCTCTGTAGGGCTTGAATACTTTTTAAAGAAGATTTTATTCTTAGGTGTAATATTTATATTTCGAGGCATTTCCATATGCCGCCATTTCTCTCTTAAAGTAGACTCGGAAGAACCCAGTGGTAACCACTGTCTGGTAAACTACTTATAGACTATATTAATATATACTATTTTTCTTTTAATTAGACCCAGATTTTTATTACACCCAGATACAAAACAAGTGTCTACTTGTACCTGTCACACATACACATGTACATATGTATATTGGTGGTATGCGAATCGAACCCACGACCCTCGGTTCTGCAGTCAGATTCACTAGCCGCTAGGTCAGTGGACCATTCAAGAGACCATTTAAGTAGGATTTATTATTTAATTATTTTATTCAAATGGAGAGCGATCGCCCGAGATACAATTCATCCAGGTCGCGATCCTAGAATTGAGGAAATCGACGCAAGGAGAAAATTGTTTAATTGCAAGCGCAACAGCACCAAATGTTAATAGATCAATTGAAAACAGTATGTAGTATGAATACATGAATACAAATTACATTACGCTCGATTTGAATAAGAATAGGAACGTACTTTTAGTATTTTATGTATTGCGTGTCTTTTTAATGATTACGAAAGATAAAAAGCAATGTCTTAAATATTTTAACTTTTTAGAGGAGGGAGCCATATGAGGTTATTGAGAGATATATTTTTAAGAAACATCGTCTCGATTCTCTGTGGTTCACTATTTGATACTCTCAAAGTTTTAACATATCTCATGAATAAACAAAGCTTAAAATTAGATCTATTTGATAATTACTCTATGTCGCTAGCGCTATCAGCCTCGACATGTTTATAACGGAAACAAGCAGTGTTTTGAGGGAGAGATGGCTCGGACACGGCATTCACGAGCCGAGCACTTAGCGGCACAATGCACGAGGCGCCGCTCCAACAATACTCCGGATGCAGTCTGCTCGATAAACTGCGTTACCACCTGATAAAGACATGCCCAAGTGATAAGGAGATCGCGTTTTTGTACATGGCTATTTATTGTAATGCCCTTCTTATACATACCGTGTCTCCACATTTATCCATTTGAGTATTTTGTTATTAAGGGTAATTAGATGATACTTTTATTGCTCTAGTAAAGAAATGTATAATTTTAGTGCTTTTCCTCAAAGTGAGATGCCGATAGAAAGGTAGCCAAGAAAAGATCGCCGTATTTTTTTTTTTTTTTTTTTTTTCAACCCCTTACAATTCCACTGTTGGAATACGGTATTATCGGTATAAATCGCCGTATTACCGATGAGACAATCGACTGTTATTATATTGTTGTTTCGTACATTTATTAAGATCTTTATTTTACTTGGTGTTGTAATTTTATTGTGTATGGATTGGAAATGTAAACCGTGTAATGCCATACCTATTTTAATGTTGTTTGTTCGCTGATAAACGGTCCGCAAGGAACATTATAATTCTCAGCGTTCAATAACAGATTGTGCGTCGTACCTCCTGCTACTGCCACCTGCTGATGTCACACGCATTTGTTCCACATGAGTTATCTAATAGTTTAAACCATGGTATTATGGTATTGGTGCAAAAACATCGCATATAATTATGTCAAGTTTCAACTACTATTAGGCACTAGACGGTTGTTATTGGAAAATGTCTTTGGAAGTTCTTAGCGGTCAGTTGTAAATATGGCAAGGTTACAATTGTCAAACATAACGGGGACTTTTGGTATTAAAGAACTTTTAACGGATAATTCTGTAAGCACATGGAGCAAAAAAAAAACCCTTAGGGGAGGTTTATGTCCAGTAAACTGATACAGGCGGGTTATAATGAAGAAAGTGTATCCTCTAGTTAACTACAATTGAAATGAGACATTTATTGTTGAAATGGTACGAAGAAATGACACTTGTATATAGTCTTTAGTTACTTTATAACATTTACATAGTAACTAATGGTAGTATACATTTTCTACGTAGTTCGCTATGCTAGAAAGCACCGATCTGGAGATATCCACGAATCCACAAATGATCTACAAATAATGCAATATGCATCGCGGTGCTTGAACTGGATTAAGCGTAGCGACGTTGTGAGGAATTTCAATAGGCACTGCACTTGGGGACAACACTGTGCGTTAGATCGTTGATATTCCGCTCCGATCTCTGGCACTTTGATATATTTGCACCCGTTATTGATTCGTCGTAGAAGAGCGACATTAATGCTGTGATACCTATTAAGTCTACGAAACAACAGTGTAACAAGAGTGAGAGTGATGAATGTAGAAGAAGTACGTCACGTATATGAGGAGAGGGATATTTAGTACTGGGCGTTTTATGCCTACCCGATAAGGGGCTTGGCGTGCCATATAATGATAACAATAATATTAATAAAAATATAATTTAGGACGCAATTTAGTATTTCATTATATTCGCTTCGAATGTCGCAAAAATTATGAGAACATTGTTTGTGAATCAAGTCACACCTACTCTTATGCATACCTTCATCAAATATGTATAATATATTTGTATAACTTTTCTATACGTTTTTACGTTATGTATTAGCCTGTAGCATATTCGCATATAAAGTTAGCGCTACTTTAGATACAAGACTTTATTAAGTGCGGAAGAGAATGACCAGTGGCCATGGAACATTTCCATTCTCCGTTTCCTTCTTATGTGTTTTTTCCAACACGCTGTGTCCTTAAAACAATTAGTTCATTTTAATCAGTCTGATCGTTTTGTTATTTCACTGCGGGAAAGAGCATCCAAGTTGTAATAACTGTCGTCAACTGATGTCTCGAGATCGTGAAATGAAAACAGATTTTCACTGTTTGGCACAAAAACCTAATTTCAAATTAAATAGAAAAGCTAAAGGAGTTGTTTACCTCTCTACTTGTCATGTTGTTGTCGTCACGCCAGGTCCATTATGGGTTAACCTGGGAGCACAGATTGTTGAATATCTCTATACTTAACAGGCTTGACATGCTTGTACATTAAACTACATACATACTTTGCATTTAACTTTTACTCCAAAGTAAGTTAAAGTTAATAAATCAACAGAACAAAAATGTTTAACTTAAGATACTTTGCAAGCTCTAAAGACTGACCTGTATATTTATGCAAATTTAATTCTGTCTACATTAGACTACTATCTGGACCAATTTTCAATATATTGGGAAAGCTGCTTAGCGACGGAGGACAAGCGACTCCTTTGAGGTCGCAATAGAATTACGTCTCAGTAGCATTGCGCTAGCCTTACAAATTGTGCACCGCTCTGAACTCTTTTCATCTTCATATACTATATAAATAATATATTTATAGCTTGACGAAATTCCAATCTAAACTAATTAAAAATACAGGTATCCTGGTCAGGAATTCAACATAGTAGGGCGTATTAGTCTCATTGTCTTAGGATTTGTGCTTTAGCTGAATATACAGATGGTAGACGCTATATTACGCTTGCGTTTGAACTGCTGACTTCGAGGTCATTTGTCTTCTAAAAGGGTTTAGATTAACTATATAACTACTGGGATCCCTGACTTGATTGCCATATCGGCAATTGTTTAAGATGTACGACAATTTATAACAAATAGTTATAAATCATGGCTACAGAACAATTAGCAACAAATTTTACATTTAACACTTTCAATATTAATGCTATTCGTATTTTAGTCAGAAGGACGGTTAGTGGACATCGATGGTACATGTATACGAAAGGCTACTACCTCGCCTCTTAAGTGTAGCAACTCAAATTAAAGTAACTTTAAATAAAGACAAATTACTAAATTACTTTTATATTAAATTTTATTTATTAATCATATTCGAAGTTTAGTATATAATCTCCTTGGATGGCAATAGTTACTTTTGAATTTTGCATGATCGTTTACTATTTTCTTGAATATAAGACACGGGTATGTTCATCAAGCCTCATACACAGAATACAGCGTTTTACTGCGTTGCATATTTCGATGCCATTGCAACGATGTTGATTGGCTGCATTTGACTCTTAGAGGGACTTTATACCCTAAATATCTCTGTCCCATTCCCTTAAATTAAATAAAAATGAAAGGAATACGTTCTAATGAAGAAAATTATGTTGTAACTAGCTTCGGTAAAATGCACGAAATGCGAAGGTATAAAAAACATTTCACGGGCAGGTGATCGCAGGATTGCGCGCTCAAAAACCATTGTTAGTGGGGAAGTGCAAACTAGTAATAATTAATTTCAGATGCGTCCGCACGGGGGCACTGAGCGATGCGAAATCGCTGTGCGATGACCAGAATTTTGATTACGCTGCGAGCTACGGTTTACTGCTACGGTCTACGGCGTAGCTACCTCTACGTAGGACTACCGATACGTCGTACGTTCATCTAGAAATAGGAAGATTTAAACAATAAACTGAGGCGACTATTTTCTGTGACATTTTTAAATTATCATTAACGTAACATCACGCCTTTACTTCCTGAAGAGGTAGGCAGAGATGTGATATGCACTCCCTAGTTTACCCAGTTACGCTATACGTCTCACTACGGAATAGGGAGTCAACCTATTCCCATACTAGAAATTCTAAGTCAGAAAAACCCGCCATTAGGGAACTGGATTAAACTTTCTCAATTAATTTTTATTTGACTAATGATTTTTATTTATTCTTAATAAATACTGCCTTAGCGATTCATTATTGTGTTGATTTTTGAAATGTACCATAATATACTGCATGTCAATGAAGATTACCTATATTAAAATTGTACAGCACTTTCGCAAACATCAATATTATTCCCTAGAAATTTTAACTACCTTACATATTACACCATATTTTAACTAAAATATTTGGCAGTGTTCGTTGCTTTTGGGAGCTGATTAATATTCTCCTGCTTCTTAGCCAAGAGCAATAATTGCATAGCTCGTTCTAAATTAGGAACATCAGTATGCTTCCTCATTGAGCTTCAACGAAAGTACAGTAATAGTGTAAGAGAGTGAGAAAGAAAATAGCACGCTATCCTTTTTATTTTCATGTACATTACTTAATTACGAAATTTTGTTTTATAAATTAATTTGTTTCGTTATCGATATTGCCTAACATATTTTGTGACTGCTCTATGGATAAAAAATTGGGGTAGTCCTATGTTTAGCAGTGGAATGAATAGTCTGATGATAATGATGATTATGGATAAGAACTGATGAAATAAACACAAAAAAGATAATGTTTTTTAATTGTTTAATAAATGAGCTGAGATAATGATTATAGTAGTACTTCGAACTATCATCGGTGTACCACGAGATGAAACTTAATGATATAACCAGTCCAGCCCTTCTTGTACCTCGATTTCCATTTCGTCGAGGCTTGGACAAGAAACTTTGTCTAATATATTTATAAAAGAATACTCCATGCCGAATGATATTTAGAAATATGATAGAAGTAATGTCGAATGTTATTTTGAGGTTAATAATTTGTATAATACAAAAATAACTGGTTTCTGTATCCACATTAATTTATTTAACTCTTAAATTTATTTAACTTTACAATCATCATCATCATCATCATCAGCCTATCTCAGTCCACTGCTGGACATAGGCCTCCCCCAGACGGGGGTTTATGCCCTTTACAATAAAGTTGTCATTATAATTACTACCCTTTCCAAGTCCACTGCTGACTATAGGCCTCTTCCTAGGTGTTTTCTCCCGAGAGTATTGGCGCAGAGCACGGCTTTTCGAATTGTCTACGCTCAAGCCCTTAGGCGGCCAGGACATTTGTTTGTGCCTAGGTAGACTGCTCTATACCACGATCAGCCAACGTGACATAACGAAAGTGTAAGAAAAATTGATTTACTTATGATTTATTTATTGATTTATTTTATTTATTTATTTATGTTATTTATTTATTTACTTGTGCCTATTTGTAATTTAAAAAATAATAATTTCATAATATCAATTTCTATCTGTCAACGCTACATGAAAATGAAAGTTTGCGACACGTGTCAACGTTTAAAATCAAACATGAAATTCAACATCAAAATTGTTTGCAAAATATTCGCATTATTGCAAAACGACTTGCTGATAGTGACACAACGAAAGTGTAATAGCGATGGGCGATATCAGCCGCGCTGCCCAATATTGATGAGTCGAGTCCGGCGCCGGCGGCCGCCGCGCTATGAATCACTGGCATTACCTGCCATTTGTACTATCACACCACTACCCACACGTGTTCCCCGATTATTTGCAGTACATCGACACTTTAGTATCACGTACAGTTCGAATAGGTGTAACAAAACGAGCAGTGGTTACGTATAGAGAGTTACGATATCTAACGAGGGTAGCGCAGTAACGGTTAGAAGTAGCGAGCGGAACCCAGTGCACACGTGATGTATGCAGAAGCTATGCGCGCGGTTGCACGGACGTGAATTAAATACGTAATGAGACTGATTGACGATAGCTTTTGGGCGCTATTTATAGCTGTCCATAGCGGTACTGCCATTGTTTGGCCATTCGATTACCAATTAAGCTTGTGTAAGATATCATTGTGATGTAGCATGTCTACGGTTGGCAAAAAATAATTTCAGTAGTCAATTCGTTATCAATTTGGTTGATAAGACCATTTTAATAAAATGCTTTTTTAAATTGAACATACCCCTTAAATGCTTTAGATTTGTAATAATAGTCTCAGTTATCACTACATAGTATAAAACAAAGTCGCTTTTTCTGTCCCTATGTCCCTTTGTTTGCTTAAATCTTTAAAACTA
>DWDT01004810.1:0-10907 GCA_018245595.1 Microceris scylla
CCCACGTTCACAATTTTTCTGTAGTGTATTTAGTATCAGCATTGCATCCGTGCGAAGCCGGGGCGGGTCGCTAGTTTGTAGAATAATTTAAATAAAACTATAATATTATAATGAACATGTTCACAACAATACATATGTAGGTAATATTCATATATTACCGATATTTTTATGACATGACTTTCTGGTGTTTACAAGATACTTATTACTTCGATAATCAAAGTATGCTTATTACAAATCATATGCTTTATATTTATTTCATCTGGATACGTTTAAATATTGATGAAGAAGTGTATCAGCGACGTCGATAAAACACTTGAAAGGAACCTACTAATGCGACGTGCGTGAAAACAAACTAAGACGTAAGTGAGCTAAGGCTACAAAGAGGCATTCAAAGTGATCTCCATCATAGTCAAGGAGCCGACACTCGAAGCGCGTTCGTCAATGCACACTCGAGTTATTGCTTTCGAAACGAGCGCTCCCAGCCTATACCACGGTTCTCAGCAGTAATGTCTGAGGATTTATACTTTCCAAACATTCAGCGTACATTTCTGTTAGTATCAGTGGAATATATTTTGCGGTTTTAACAAAAGCAGCAACAGTTGTAGCAATAAAAATAAGATCGATGTTAATGGAGCGCTGAAGTGGATGCCGTAGGTACGGGTGGCGCCGCGAGAGATTCAGCGTAAGTGCGGGCGTGCATTATGCAGTTGGCGCTTCGATAGAATTACTGATGTGTGGTTGTAGCATTATAACATTTCACCGTGTTCAGCTAGTGTTTAACAACTCAGTAAACTGCACTGTTGGCAAAATGACGATAGATTAGGAAGCTATTAAGACATTCGGTTTAAATATACTGGCTGATGAGGCAGTCAATAGTTTATGAAACCGGTGTGCATATACATGCACACGAAGAGAGTGAATGTAGAATAAGTATGTCAGGTCTGTAAACGTGTGTGCAGTAGATTGTGTCCCCCTGCCTACCCCGTAAGGGACCCGGTGTGAAGATATATACATATGTATGTCTAATGTATTAAGATTAACCGTGTTCAACTACAGGTGATTAAAGGGACGGCGCATTTTATTTCTATTGATAAATTTTAGATAGACTAGACCGGGTATATTAACATAACAGATGCAATTATTTTTACCTCATCATCATCAGCCTATCTCAGTCCACATTCATGCAAAAAATGTATAAAAATTAATCAAGAAAGTTTATTTATAATTTTACTTTTTGTGGGAGAAGACCTACATATGTCCCACGGTGGCACGATAAAATGGGTTGAAGATAATTATTGTTTTTGGGCTTCAAGGAGTTCTGTTGGTAGCGACAAAAACTGGCCAACCAACCAACCAATGTACCAAAAGACTTGTGCTTAACTACAAAATACCTGTTACACATAAATAAAAGGTGGGAGCTTTATTTATTTTCCAAAAAAGTATGTTATAATATTCAAAATCCATATCGAACGTCATATGTTAGAAGTAATATAACGAAAGTCAATATTATGTTAATTAAGTTTAAAAGCATTGATAGGAAATTATAGTTACGTTAAATAATGCAGGGCATTGAGCGCCTAACTAGCCAATTTCGCCCGCTATTGGCCCAATTTCCCAATCTAACCTGCCCGCCGCTCTATATACCCTGAAAGCTTAATGACAGCCAAAACATTATAACAAAGCTAGCCTAGCATGTCATTAAGTTTTATAACAACCCAACGCAATGGTACTCGTAGATATATCACAGCGCGACTCGTGGCTGATTTTTGTGAAGTTTCAAACATTCATGCACGAATTCAAACACCTTAGAATTTATAAAAAAAATATTTTCTAAGGTGTGTGAAGTCTGCCAACCCGCACTTGGATAGCGTGGCAGCCTATGGCCTTAACCCTCTCAATATGAGAGGAGACCCATAATATTCCAACAGTGGAATTATAATGGGTCGATTATTATGACAGTTTTGATCGAAACAATAATATCTTCGTTCATTCGATACAGAGATCGATATCGTTAAGTTCCAGAACATTCTAATGGGAGGGAGAGGGTCGGCAGTTGGATAATTATCACAATGCGTACCATTAACTAAAAGCGCTTTGTGCTATTGCAATCTTTTACTACGATGTTAATTATTGTTATCTTGTCATCAGTCCAGGTCTCTTAACGGGTACGTAGAGAGCACCGATTACTTATTACCTCTTTAGATGGACGGTGCCATACGTTATATGAAGATGTTTGTCAAGTTTGTTTCTAAAAACAAACTGGAGTATTGAAACAAGTGTGCCGTGGCTCTGCAGCTTCGTACAGCAGCGTATGCCGGTGGCGATGGCCATCAATATTCAGTTGCTCGCGCGGCTATTTCTCATCGCTCAGGGCCCGCGGTGGGGCGCGCTCGGAATTTATTTAACGCGGCCTACTTTATAATATATCGATACATTCACAAGTTTAACATTTTTGCATCCTTCAAGATTTTCATACTTTAATATTTAAAGTATATTTTTCCTCTTCGGTGATATAGGGTAATAGAGCAAAAAAATCGGTTTTTGCGGCTAGAGTCTTACACGTCTGGCAGAAAAATCCACACGACTTGTGTGGAAATATCCTCGTATCCACGCAAGCTTTCAGCTTTTTTATAATTGGGTACCTAGTACAACCTGACTGGTATATTAGTCTAGTAACAATTTAGTACTGTATTGCCCAAGTAATAATAATAATATAATCGACCGATGTATTATTCCACTGTTATTTCTCTTTTATCTATCCTTTCCTATTAAAAGAGTAAGTTTTCACATATATGTAGAATCGCATCTTTATTCAAATATAAGCGTGTGTTTCTTTAAACGTACTAGTAATTAGTGTATCTACGTGCTCAGTCGTGACATTTTCATAACTGCGCCCGTGTGCTGGGGCCCTTATTTCTCATAACAGCAATTTAACTACCACGTTTCGTGAATATGCAATGCTGAGCAAACATCTCTATAATGGATTGCTCAAGCTGTAAGACAATATTGTTACTAACTTAGATAGAGCTAAAAGAAGAAAAAAATGTTCGGTGCGAGGCGGACAGAAGTACGCTGAAATCATCTGAGCACAGATATATCTCGACCAGAGTATTTTTAAAACAAAGAAACAGTCCAATATCATCCTTTCTGTCGCTCTACCGTTGACAGTGTTTACTTACTTCACGATCGGAAAGCCGTGTGTGGACGTGCCCCAAGATATTTATTATTGTGGTTATCATTATTATTATTTACCAGATCTCGTCTTAGAATGAGATGGGTTATGTGATCATAGTTAAGTTAGTTGAACCCGAAAGTTTAGTTTTATTTGTCCAGAGCATTTAAACGCATAATAAGCTCTAAAAGCCAGGAACGCTCCATGCTCCATTTCGCATTGCAAATTTATCGGCAGCCGAGTCGGCGTTCCTCGCGTTTCACCTGCACGGCGCCGCCGGCGAAGTTTCGGGTCAGCATTTTTATACAGATAGTTTTATTGAATATGAAATTAACGTTTTATAAAAACTGAGGCAAGTGTTATCAATACTGCCAACATACGGTTCACTTATTTCTACTCTTATTGACGGCGCGTGTGTATAACGAGAGTGATGAATGTAAAAGAAGTTCGATTGATCAATATAAGTAAGGATAGACATATACGATACTCGGTTCTCCCTAAATAACCCATAAGGGTCCCGGCGTGATGATATAATAATAATAAATAATAAAAACTAGTTCAAAATGTTTAATGAAAGTAAAGCGATTGTTATCCGTAAGACAAAACGCGCGAGGTGGACGAAAGGGCCGGCGGCCGCTAATCCGTCTCAGCGGACAAATCGGGTCGAACTCGGCGCGGCGGCCGCACGCGTGACGTATTATTTTCAATCTCCACTCTTTAGCTGAATCCGCCACCATTAGTCAACGCGACGTATTGACGACGTGCTCTGTTCACATAGTCGCCGTGTAAGCAGAGCATTTGTCGCCGCTACCTCTCCGGCTCCCTTGAGCGCGGAACAAATACGCTAGTTAGAAGGGTTAAGAGAGAGCTTAACGACTGTTCCACTAACGTCGTATGAATTGTGGACTCTGTGAATTAACATACGATAAGAGAGCTGGGTTGTAAAAGGTATTGAAATAAACGTGTAAATCTGTTGTTTGTTCGCTGTTTATTGGTGACTGACTTGTTGGTCCAGTGGTTTACTGAGTCTAAAGATTGTAATGTTTACCCGATGTCCAGACCACTCGACATTTAAAGCTTGTGTTAAAAAATCACGGGCCGATATGCGATCATGTATATTTTTAAAGATAGATTTTAAATATATTTATTCTACGTTGTATTTATCATGTTATTTACCGATTTTTTATTGATGCCTACACTTTTTAATATAAAATATTGATACAGAATTTTATTGGCGTATTATTCATATTAAATGTACCTGTCATATCAAGATAGATGATCTAGCCGGTTTGATTTATTGAAGCGTTACTTTACACCTACGCAGGAATTCGTTTCGGATTTTTCGCTAGAATACTATAGTATGTTTGGACAGTATATATACATATGTATGTACATACATAGATCTGTATATGTGCTATCCGGTTCTCATAATGAAATTTCTGTATAACCTTCGTCCAAAATCGAAAGAAGTTACGTCTGTAGCAGTTTGTGAAGTTCGTTGGTTTCATGGTTTCTTTGCCGCCATACAAATGTTTGAAAATGTAAATACAACTATCGATTCTCGATTGGTTCTCGGGTGCGCTCCCCCATTGAGTGCATTGCGCTGCACAGGGCGGGCTACGTGCATCCGTTTGCGATGTCAGTTGAAATTTTTCTACCGCAATAATTTATTTCTCAGAAAACACTTTTAGAAGCTTTCAGGTCAGTAGTCATCGTCTAGTAAAAACGATATACCATATCGAGCAACAGTGTCTCGAAGTCAGAAAATGACCTTCACTTAAGCAGGATCATTTAGGAAGTTTTTATCCCGTTCTATACTAGTTAAATAATTAGACTACTGGTTAGTCTCATAGGGTATTTAGGTATCAGTTGTACAGGTGCAATCCGAAGGCTGAGTTTTCTGTTTCCGTATTAAAATACACTGCAAGCGGTAAAAAACGATAGTTTAATTAAATTTTAAGGCAAAAACATCAGTAATATAATTATTTACTGCCTCGTTGGTCGAGTGGTTGCAAGCGCGACTGCCGATCGGAAGGTCCTGGGTTCAAATCCCGGGTCGGGTACTATTGGATTTTTTTTAATTTAGAATTTCTAGTACTTAGTCAGAGTCTGGCAGTGTGCACGGTGTATAGCAATGAGCTCGCCACCTATTCCATGGGACTTAAACGTAATTGGTGAAACGTTGGAATATACTTAACTCCTTTGCCTACCCCTTCGGGGATTATAGGCGTAATACTTGTACCATTTTTCAAAATACTTGTAACATGTCTCGAAATTGTGGTCTAATTTTGAAAAGTATTATAAGCGGCAAGAACATGTACTATTTGTTAGAAATTTCAAGTAAGAAAACCCAATAGTAGCCAACCCGGGGATCAAACTCAGAACATCTAGATCAGTAGTTGAATTTTACAACATTTCGTCCAACGAATTCGCAATCGTAACAAATATTGGTAAAAGGAAGAGATTAGTAGTACTATGGCGAACACATACTGGTGTAGCCTCGCGGGAAATAGACAAGCTAGCCTCATAATTTAGACATTCACGGAAACAGAAATAAAAACGTCTAAATCAGATTTAAACCTGACAAATATCAAGTACAGATAGCATGTGCGACGTATTGTGCACATGAACTCCTGTCTCGACCATGTTTTACTACAATGCTGAACATAAAATGAATAAATAAATATATAAATGATGAAAAATAAATAAATAAAATAAGCCTCCAGAAAGAAGAGCATGCGGGATGGGTAACGCAGAGGATAGCGTCTCGCACCCTCTACGCTGTACGCTGCCTGACTGTTATATTGCGACATTATTAGACACAAACATTTGTAGTACAAAACCCATTGTCAACTAAAGACATGAGTGAATGAAAATGTTATGTATTTTTTTATTTTTTTTATAACATAAATGAATCTGTTATGTCCATTCACAAATATGTTCCTTTTAAACTTGTATGAAATATGTCTAAAATTGAAGTTAGCTAGATTAAGGTGTTATGGGCACATAGCACTAAAATTCTGAAAAGAAACAGAAACATTCTGTCATTTTTGTAGTGGATGGAAGCGCCAAGTGCCCACATCGCTTAATTTTTCGTGAAATTGTAACGGAGTTAGCAAATTTCGGTAGTGCGGAAAAGAAAGCTAGTATCTAGGTTCAATTCCATTTATTTTGCCTGACGACCGGTATTTTAATCAATCGATATTTATTTGCTGTTATAGTAACTTAGTAATAATACTGTCATAGAAAACGATATTGTATTTTTACCCACTAACTTCATCCATTGTCTGTCATGCCTACATTTTTACAGTTATCGTAACTCATGGACAATAGTGTTATAAGGATGTTTTTCAAAAAAACCGTATTTTGTGTTTTTTTGCCAGTAATCGAAAATACATAACATTAATAATAATATATCATAATATTTGTAACTTAAAATCATGTGGGTAAATATTCAAATATATGAAAAATAGGAGTGAAGTCATTGAAGGTCAGTTCTATAAAATTACAAATTTGTAACATTACATATTCATCCACTCATGGCTTCAATTAGTTCCATTACGTATTTCATTCCTGTTCGTGAAACCTGCCTAATGCGAAGGTTTTGCACCCGTTGTTAATTCTGCTCGTATCTTCCAATCTTTTACTCGTTGTAATATTTTAAATTTCACATTTTTGGTATTCCATGCTAATTTTCATCAGTCACTTGGATTTGTAAATGAACAAATTAATTATATCATCAATGCAGTGGAGCAGGCTCGACTTCTTTCTTTGTTTTCACGACCTGGTATCAGTCGGAAGACCTTGGTATAGTTCACTGTGAAAAAAAATCAATCTCACTAATAATGAATTAAATAAAACGCTCAAAAATAAATTTATCCAAAATTGAAATGTCTTTACCGCCATCTATTTAGTTATTATTGGAAGCTCCTTCTAGCCGGATCGATGAAATCGAAGTCATACCTCACTTCGAATTCATCTCTGTATCTGTATGTACTCGTATCTCCATAACGTAAGATGAGGATGTTGTGTGCTATGAACATCCCGCGTTACAATTATGTTCCGACCTGCGGGTAGATACGTAAAACCCTACAATGGGGCTGGAACAAATAATGATGTGCGTTTCCAGGCCACCTGTTGATACCGTCCAGCCCTTTGTTCTGTTGACCTTTCATTACTTACTCCACTTGACTCGAATGCCTATTATAGCCTGTAGCGCTCGCTCTGAAACAAATCAACCTTCCGTTGTGTTCATTGCACCCTCAAATGCTGTAAGTTGAAAAAAGTATGAACTAATATAGCACATGTGTCTTACTTATCAATGTTCCATCAGCATTCGTTTGCAGGTTTTTACAGTCGGTCCCGTATACAAGATAACAAGTCGAAGATACTTTTACATAACCGAAATGTTAATTAATATTCCCAAATTTTACTATGATCTCAACAGAAAGATCAATATTTCATTGAACGTGTCAACATAATAGTGGGCTATTATGGGCGAGAGCTAATTACACACTGACGATAATATTTATAGATATGTTGTGAATATGAATTCAGGTCCTATGTATAATATGTATCTCACTCGGCGGTGCAGGGTTCAAATCCATGGTGCGCACCTCTTTACAAAAGTGCGTTTTAAATTTAAATATCACTTGCTAACGATGAAGGAAAACATCATAAGGAAACCTGCACACCTAAGAATAAAAAAATTTTTTTTTTCTAAGATGTGTGAAGTCTGTCAACCCGCACTTTGCCAACGTGGCAGACTATGGCCTTAGGTTAAGGTATAGGATTAAGACCCTTAACCCTCTCAATATGAGAGGAGACCCATACTCCAACAGTGCAATTATAATAGGTCGATTAGTTTTTTTTATTTTTAAAATTAATATTAATGGATACAGCAAGTATTATAAACAAATTACTAGTATGTGTATTTTTATAAGGCATTTTTCAAAATTAATTATTTTGTTCCGTACAAGTAATGATTTAAATGTAAACGAGAAGTTTTTCTTATTAATTTGTTAATACACAAAAAAACAATAGATCAGAAAACCTTCGATGTAGGCCCCGGTGAGATTCGAACTCACGATCTCCTGTTTACTAGACAGGCGCTTTAACCAACTAAGCCACGGCGCCGATGAACAGAGAAATGAAATTATGTAACGTAGTATAACACTGACCGTATGTCAAACGCACAATATTATAAACGATGAAATAAGTATTACTAAATTTGGGTGAAAGTATTGTCCATATTAAATGAATGTAAATTTTATTCAATATGTATATAGGTGCATTAAAATATAATGAATGTAGCACATTTTCGTGACCCCAAATTAAAATAGTTCTAAGTAGCCAAAACAAAAAAAGTAGAATAATTCTGTGCTTCAGAACATAATACATTATCATTTAAGGTTTTTTAATCATTTTATAATATTATCGCAAACGTAACGACGCACTCCAGCTAGGTGGAATGACGATATATGCAAACTTATACGCAATTTGATGCGACGAGCTGAAAAAAAAAGGACAAGGCGCGATGGCGCTCATTGGGGGAGGCCTATGTCCAGCAGTGGACTGAAACAGGCCGGTGATGATGATGATGATGATGAGTTGAAAGTCGAGCTCAGTGGCGTGCTATTAGAGAGGCCTGTCTAGCAGTGGATGGGAGTAGGCTGAAGATGCATGAATGAAAAATATTATTGTTATAATCACATATATTCGCCGGTCGTTTGTGGATGTTGCACTGGCTTGTATGAAATCCGTTGATGCCTAAAACATGCAGACCGCCACGCTTGATAGTACGGAGAAGAGGCGCGCTGGTCGCCATCGCCGTTCTGCGGAGTAGAGGTTCTATGCACCAGGGATACTATGCGATAGGTTAGCTCGTTGCCCGTAAGATACTGCATTACTACAGGAATTAGTGCGATGCGCTTATGCGCTAAGCTACGGTTTGGTCGGAGTGATCGACACCACTCTGCGCGACGCCTGTTTCAGTAGCCCACCCGTTCGTTGCCCGCTCGTTTTAGTAGTCTAGAGAATCGAAACTACATTGTTGTACAAAAAAGCAGGCTTATTATGAGTGTTATTAACAATTTACTAAAAATGCATTATTGTGGAATCAAGTAATACCTATACATACGCTTGCCATAAATATTGTTATAAAGAAAAATAACATAATTTTATTGTACGTGACATTTATTACTATTACAGTGTATTAGTTTAATATATTCATATAAAAATATATAAAGCGTATTCCAAGTGGTCTCCATTGGCTGCAATACAGTCCTTTAAATGTTGCGGTCAGTTTTCAATAGCAGCACGCACTTTCGCACGCACGAAAATTCTTTACTGCCAATCGTATGAATTGTTTTAGGGACTCCAAATTATCATGGCGTTTAGAGCAAGCCTTACTCTCTAAAACTGACCATAAATCATAATCCAGTGAATTAAGATCAGGACTAGATGACGGCCAGTCTTCAGCTCTGATGAAGTCCGGAACGTTCGTTTCTAGCCAAGATTGGGTGGATCTTGTCTTCTCCTGCTGGAAGGACCATTCTTGGTTATTGAATATGGTGTTGCTAAAGGGCTTAACTATATTCTCAAGAATGGTATCTAGATACACTTGTGCCGATGTTTTGATACCTTTTTCACAAAAATATGGCTCAGTCACTCCTTCATAGCTAACACTCCACCAAACTTTCACTGAAGTCGGAAAATGGCCACGTTGTACTCTGTTGACTAATTGGGAAGCTTCTTTAGAGCTTTCAGCATAAATACGGTCATTTTCTTTGTTAAAATATTTCTGAATTATAAAAAAATTCTCATCCGTAAATAATTTTTTTCTGTGACCTCCCTCTGCGTACCGCTTAAGTAGTTGTTTTGATTTTGCCACCCTATTCTATTTAAAATAAATGACCAGTGCGTCACTTATAGGCTGCAAGTCGTAAGTCATCTTTTAAAATACGCGACATGGTTCTAGGTGCTATCTTAAACGTATTTTATATAATGCAATCACAGCGATTCGGTTCTCTTTATCGCAATACTTCATTTCAATATCACAAAATATTTTACAATATATTGGCGCGAAAATAAGAACACTATGAACAATTAAATAAAAATGACAGATTCCAAATTCAAAAGTAATGTTTTGTTTATTTTTAATTATAACAGTATTTATGGCCAGACTAAGACTAGGTATATGTATGGTACAAATGTGATAGGAACTTTATAAACAATAAGTTCCTATACGATTGGCGCCGTCGCGTCGTTTTCGTCGCCCCCTAGTAGGCAAGTGAGTGATATTTTGGATACCAGCCAAACTAACCGAACCCTCTTCTTGATGTTTGTTTTCATCCTTTTATTGAATATATACATTTGTATTTACCAACTAATCTTAAATTGATTACAGGACATTTTTGTAATAATAGCTTTCGATAAAAAAGAAAAATTATATGGTAATACTATAAAAACGTAACATCACGCCTGTTATCCCCGAAGGGCTAGGCCGAGGAGTACAGTAAACTTCCACGTTTCACTAGTTACGTTTAAGTTCGATGGAATAGGTGGTGAGCATAGTGCCATACACCGGGCACAAATCCAGACTCCGAGTCACTACTACAAATTCTAAATTAGAAAAATCCAATACTACCCGAAGTCTGGCCAACCCGCACTTGGCCAGCGTGGCAGACTATGGCCTTAACCCTCTCAATATGAGAGGAGACCCGTATTCCAACAG
>DWDT01004811.1:0-10906 GCA_018245595.1 Microceris scylla
ATTTTAAATTTTCCTTCACCATGAACATAATATTACGCCTGCATTTACTCCGACGAGCTGGCAAAGTAATGTAGCAATCGCAATTTTTAACTGTTAGATTATACGTCTCACGGAATAGCGAATGGACTTATCTCTATACATCGGGCGCAGTTCTTCATACTTTTTGTTTATAATTATAGAGCTATTAAGAAATGAAATATAAGAAAGAATGAAATATACAGATAGGCTTCTGTAGACGGGTATTTGGCAACGGGTAGTTTTTTCACTGCCCATCCATACGATCAAACCGACCAGTACTTTAGCGGGGTAGTCGAGAACGCTCAAGTACGATTCTCACCCACGTCACTACTAAGAAACGAAATAGTTATAGAACAATATTTTTTTTCTTCCTTCGATGACAAATACGTTTTTTATACGGCCAGTGTTGAGAAGATTTAAATTTATTTGATGTATAACTGATATTGAATATATATGTTTTTTAAACTAAGCCGTTGTACCTACTCGTATACACGAAAACAGACAAAATATTTGAATTTCATACTTCTCATTTTCTAGTAAAACTATTTTTTCCGACCATTTTATCGTTCCACTGTTAGACTGCGAGTTAGCAGACTTCACGTGCGTTTGAAAACAATTTTGTTTTCACTCTGTATACCCATATTTATAGAAAGACGTTATGATGTAAATTATATTTTGAAGCGAAATATTGACGAGCGCAAATTACTAAATAAAATTTAATTTTTTTTCAGAATATCAAAGGCCGTAATGACCACCACAGTATAATTTTCAGAGAAATACTTTTCTACATTCATTCTCAATTTCGATGATGTACAAAATATAAAACATTTTCTCTGTCTTATAAATATCGATACCGTTAAAGCAAAAATGCTAGAGATATTACAAAAATAATATCGTTTATGAGATAAATGCTCACATTATCCAAGAAAACGTAAATAATACAAGAGCTTTTTTTGTCTCGGGCTACTGTAATGTGAAACCTCTAATATGTTCAGGTATTCTTCCCTTTGGCGATTGTGTGAAAGGGCATCTATTTTAGGCGAATTAAATATATTTGTCAGGACTCCCAATACGCATGGTCAGTCTAAGGATCGTGGGCGACAAGTCTCAGAGGAGACCTAATTATTAAGCTATGGAATTATAAAGGCTGATGGCCATGATGATAATGAAAACTGTGTATTAAATGCGGTCAGATATCAATGTGATACAGAGAATGGTAACGCTTTGTTACAATCAATATAAACAAAATGCTAAAGGTCTGCCGTGGCGCCCTCAACACACAAAAATTCATAGACAGACTTAAGCTAAGTCTTTTAAGTTTTAATTTCTTTTACAGTCGGTCCCAATCTAATTTTTTTGCGATATCTACATTGAACATAAAGTTATCAAAGTTTTAAGAAACAAAAACTTTTTAAGGATTTGTTCAGTGACGGCCAGTAATATATCGCTTGGTCTCGTGTTATCAATCCAAATATTTTATAAAATGTTAGTTACAAATGGGTGAAACTAATAAAATTTTTTACAAACAAATTTTATAAGTAAGGTTTATTTGTACGTCCAGTAAGTTATTGCTTAAAGTATAATACATTTGTCTTTATTGATCAATTTTTTCTACTTCCCAATAGGTCTTTTTTTGTATTAAGTCAAGACACGTCTCCTTTGACTATTACTGCAAATTTCATGAAGACTATAGACTACATTTCTCTTTTTCCTGTTACATCTCTATGCATTTGCACAAACATTGCTAAATAAAGCGTGTTAAAAAAGTAGCGTTTATATCAGATCTCCACACATCAAAAACAGAAAGCATTGCAAGGAACTCGCATGATAATAAGAAGACCACAAACAAACAACGACAGAAATCATTTTATATTCATCTACTTGTATAATATGCATACATATGTATTAAACCTTTAAAGATGAACCACTGACGAATTTCTCCGTTACTTAAACGGCATAATAAGGAATTCATTGTTAGGAATTCAGAACGTCCTGGCGTTTCAATACGTACTTAAAGAAACAAAATGGCTGACAACAGTAACGCGTATTTGAATGAAGAATGAAATAGGGTTTCGTGCAATTAGCAATTTGAAACAAAGGCGAAGCTTTCCAAAACAATAGAGACGAAGGGATCGTCTTTCAATCAAGTGATGGCTATTGACATAATAACAGACTTTGTATATTATGTATAATTGATGAAATAGTACGCAATTTATTACATACTAGTTGTGCCCGCGACTTCATACGGGCTAACTTAATCTAACCTAACCTAACCTTCCAGCCTAAGCTGAAAAAATTGTTTTCTGTTGCCATGTCGCCATGATTATTTGTATTTTTGTATGTACTCATTATATTATGCCTACTTATCAATAAAAATAATATTTCAGCATATTATATTACAGCCTTCATCACCTTCGTCGACAGAGCATTCGAAATAGTGTAGAAAGGTACAAATCACTCAGTATTTAAACATTGCAATTGTCGATAAATGAGTTTGAATATTCATACTAACACACGCCAGCTACGTCCTTCAGTCGGAGTTTATGCAACTGAATTTCAAGTTGAAGCACGTACATATCAGAATAAACTTATTCCCGAATATGTAGACATTGTAAGGAGTAGAATATGACGAATTCAGTTAGTATTAGATTCGGAATGATTCAATAATTATAATAATGAAATAAAACCTACAAGTCTAAAAACTACAGTCATATTTACAAGCATAAACATTTCGTAACCCAATATACACAGTTACAATGACTCATTATTTTTAATACGTCAAAACTCACTTCCCTGTCTTAAAACGGATATAACATAATTTCTTATCTCGATTTAGAAATAAATAATCTTCGAATAATTATAAATATCTAAATCTTTTTTCTGTCCTATTTAAATTTAAATAATCTCAAACTTACGAGTAAAAAGTCTTACGTTAAAGTTACGTAAAAGTCTGAAGTTAAAGTTACCTTAAAAGTTAAAGTTACGTTAAAGTCTGACGCAATATATTTTGAATAAAATATTAGACTGCTATTTCCTAAAAAAAAGTACCTGGAAATTATTCTTCAGAAATTTGAATATTGATAAAAATATGAAAAAAAGAAAGACATGAAAGAATGCTAATAGCAGAGCGTGGTTTCGATCCACGGACCTCTGGGTTATGGGCCCAGCACGCTTCCACTGCGCCACTCTGCTTGTGACTGTGTAAACAAAATTAACATACATCCTCGCAGACCGTGTATAACCAATATTCATAAAGTTGCACAGAATTATGTGAAGCGTTCCGTAAATATTAATTTTATTGATAATTTAATACAATAAATAAAACAATTAATTCAATTATTTGCTGAACGCATTGTTAGTGTAATTCATTAACAATTAATTTTAGCATAATTTTTAAATAATGGATGCAATTTGGGAATTATTTAGTGGAAACAATAAACTATGAAATATTGTCGCGTAACTTCACGTGTTTACGTTTATTGGTGGCAATTTCTCGTAAACTGTACTTTAGAAGACAGTTAATTTGCAGTGACTCGACATTTTTGTGAGTATTCTGGAAAAGATTTAAAATGTTAATTATGTGCACTGGATTTTTTTGTGAAATATGTACGTACATTTGTCGCTGCATATTCCTACCGCTATATTACAATACTAACATTGCTATTACGGCTTAAGTAGCACAAAGAGTTTTGACTTCCAATTAGGTATGTCTGAGTGTAAACGGTAACTCTATAGTATGCAACCTTAGACATATTCTTGGTTTGATAATGAAATTAATCATATCTATATCTAAATGTCAGAGCGACAATCTTACACTATAGGTAACCGATGCCCAATAGAGGCTCGAGGCAGACTGATTATATATGTCTCTCTCTGGTGATCTCTATTTTATTGGCCTGAATGTCTGATATCTGCAAATAACTGAACCGTTACGTTGACAACTCCATTTGACGTGTATTAAAAAATCAATTATTAAAAAACTTTTTTTTAAACTTTTCGTTAAGGAACCCCATTTATAAAATTTGACGACATTAACGCCACGACAGACAATTGAGATGAAAGTGGGTGTTAAAATGAGAATAACTAACAGCAATCTACGTAACGAGGCGGTTTTATCAAGGAATTGAACTCCTTCATTTTATATAATAAAACACTGTCAGATGCAAAAGATCTGTATTTTATGAAGCAGTTATTTAATAGATATAAACATTTCCCCATTTTTATTATAATCAACAATTCTTTCGTGTTTCTCTGTTAAGTTTGGTACTCTGACTTAAGCAGATTGGCTTATTTCAGGTGTATAAGACAAACATTAAAGTCAACTCTAAGGCATGCAATGTTTCTACCGATATTTTTCTTCCTAATTAATCTTTTTAATTTAACTAATCTTTGATTTATCCTTTAAATAATAATAGTTAATAATCTTTAATGTAAGCCAATAATATCTATGCACATTATCAACGGTCGGTGATCACTGCATCGAGTGATACACGAGATACACTTATAATACTTGTGAACTAGATTTCATCAATTTTCCATTACCCTACCATTCATTACAACCTAGGTGGAAAATGTATTTTGAACAAATTAGTCTTAGCAGTTTTAGTATAAGATCGTCGCATACGAACAAGGTTACTTTCAAGTTTAACACATAGTGATGTAATACCCACATATCCCAACATGGAATTTGATTAAAATTCGTTCAAGCGTTACAAATTCGGGTTAAGTTTGAATCCCACGGGAACCGCGCATTTTTCCGAGATGAAAAATAGCCTTTGTCACTCCTTGGCCCATATACTATCCCTATGAAAAAATCACCCCGATCCGTTGCTGCGCAATATCTTTCACAATACAAACAATTATACGTTTAAAGATGAAAATATTGAGGAAAGTAAGATGATTTATGATATGTACATGTGTGGGTATTATTATTAAATATATGTCTGTAAAAATTATGTTGTGTATGTCCATTACAATACCATCCTGTGCTCAGAGCAGACATAAATATTCTAGAAGGAATTTAGACATTATAATAATTTATGTATATTGCACGCTCATACTTTGTATTGTTTTACAAAATAGGTCTAGGTATCGTAAATTTACATTAATTTAATGGACTGCGTGTTTTATATTATTTGGCTTCACTTCCGCCTAAATGTACTACTAATAAAGTAAGAAAATTACTAAATTAACATTGTGTCATTAACATTTATTATTGATTTATTTTTTGAATCTTTTTATTTTTATCTTCTACCACTTTGTATCTATTTAGTCGTAGATGTCTTAGAAATTTAAGGAGATAGTTAACGGGTAGAATTTTTAATGTAGGATTCTTAAAATATATCGATGAAATTCATTCCCATTAATCGACACAATGCTTTCATCTATTGAATAGCCACTTAAAAAACACTTGACTTCTAAAAGTCGTTTCTTGTGACGAATTTATTGAGGATAGAAAACTATGACTAATTCATGCTCGCGCGGAAGAGCATCTCGGGAGATTTTTCCGATGGGGTGAATCATAAGACTAGCGGAGGGACATTTAGAAGTTACAAAAAAGATAAGTAGTTGTGGTGTTACAAAAAGAGCAAATACATATATAAAAAGATAATTGAACATTTAGAAGTTACAAAAAAGATAAGTAGTTGTGGTGTTACAAAAAGAGCAAATAGACATATAAGAAGATAATTGAACATTTAGAAGTTACAAAAAAGATAAGTAGTGGTGGTGTTACAAAAAGAGCAAATACACATATAAGAAGGTAATTGAACATTTAAAGTTACAAAAAAGATAAGTAGTTGTGGTGTTACAAAAAGAGCGAATGCACATATAAGAAGATAAATAATTAAACGCTACTAAAGGCAAATTTGTAATCACATTAATCACACACCTTGTATGTACAAACCCTTTTACGATGCAGCTAATTGTAAATTCAAAATAGCCATTGGTTTCCTCCGAAAAAATCCATAATTCTGTCCAATCTACAATTTCAAGTCCACTTAAACTTTCACGGAACAAGCGTCTAGCGATTTGAAAAGAAAAATGTCTGCCTCATTATCCACTGCGTAGATAAGCGCGAAGCCGACAGTGGCCTCCTGTTATAATTTGCATTTTTCATGTAATTTGCATACGCTGCTATTTCGCGTCTACAAAGCCAAATTAGTGAGACATTGTGTTGGATGTAAATATAAAAACTACTAGAACGATTCCTCTACTAAAAGTAGTATTTCTACGATCATCTTCATAATCATTAATTTCTTAATAACATTTCCTAATTCGATTCATTTCATGCAACATAAATATTGAATTGACATTAAAATACATGAATTATTTATAAATTACTTTTCCTCCTCAAAGCTTCACGATAAATGAATATTCCATATTAATTGTTTATAATACTAAACATTAAAGCTACGAATTTGTCGTTATAAGAAAAATGACCGATATTTCAAGCTTAGTTGCCAAGGAAATATACTAAAATGAAAATATCTGATAACTTATCAATAGCATTGTTTGTTAATTACGAAATAATTTAAAACTATTTAATTAGTATGCATTATGCAGCAATGAAAATGTCATGCCTACTATTATTAAATAGGAAAAATTTAAAATACTTTTAAACAAATAGTAAAACATATGAAGGAAGAACAATAGGACAAGAAATTAAAGAAACAGGAAAGAAGAACACAGAGGAGTGAGGTACAATAAGTATTTACAAGATTAGCAATAAATAAAGAGGTATATAGGAACCAAATTTCTCGCCAATTGATTACTGTTATACGACACGTCGTAGTGTGAAGACCAAAGTGACTAATTACTAACTAAATAGAACGAAGGAGATACGACTCACTAACTTCCGTGACAACTTTTTGGACGTCATTAATGACTGTGTCGACGCTTCCGTCCCAGGAGTTCGAACAAATCTAATTATAAGCATTGTGAGAAACTTAGCGTGTTAATTAAAATATTTTTACATTATTACAGTAAAAAAGCAACGTCACGCCTGGAGTTCACGAAGGGCTGGGTAGACGGGTGTAGTACAATCCCGCGTTTCACCAGTTACGTTTATTATAGTCGTCATTTAATATTTATTATACTCATAGTCATTCGCAAGTTTTGATGTAGTCTCTGTGGAATTAAAGTAAATATTTTCTTATTCATTACATGGAATTTTTGATATATTTATGTAATTTTCGTTGTATCACGACGGAAATGATGGTACGATATGTTGATAGAGTTAACAAGTCTGGTATATAGCCATAAATACGAAATACACTCACACCTTTGGGTAATTATAATATCTTAATGAGAGATTTATGATATTAAGGTATACCATAAAGCAGATATAATTATTTTTATTAAGTACACTTGTATCGTTATCATAAGTATTCGTGTATCTGTCAATATAATATGTATGTAGTTAGTCTAATTGTACAAATTGAATTATTACTAAATTAAGAATAAAATAAAATTATTCTTAACAAATAATGTACTTAGTAAAGAATATGCCGATGCAATGTTTTCTCATTAAAATTGAACTCGTTAAATTAAAATAAACCGTAATCAATATTCATTGTATAATTAATGTATATTTTATTATTAAAATCCTGTTATTTTTGCTTCTTGTTTAATTTAATACATTCATTTTATAAGTACAAAATTAATTATTTATGGTGAAAATGCGTTTTAATTATATACTCGTACTTGCTTAATAGCTGTTACGCTCGGCCAAATTAACAATTATTCGTATTTTCCGTTATACATCCTATTACTAGGTATTATTATTACAATTTTTAAATGAAGCCTTAACTTGAGTAAAATTATTGAAACCCGTTATTAATTTCATAAATAACAGTAATATACTGGTGTAAATAGTGACAAGTATGCTTCATATATTTTAAACATTCATTTTGTAAAACCGAAGGAAATCTGCGAACTTTTAAGTTAGTTCAGCTACATGAGAAATAGAAAAATCCTAAATTTTTTATGATAATGTCAAACACATGTAATGATAATTTAATTGATTGAATTGAATGAATTCACTGGCAAGTTGCGATTAGTAGAGCTATTAAAAATATTTTCACAATATGAGCCAGCGAAAAGTACGCTTAGAACTACGACCTATAAGAGATGCGTAATGGGCAATAAGCTTGTGTGATAATTCCTACACCTTATAAAAATATATGTATCTCTATTCAATGTTAATGTGCATTGTGTCAACCTACACCTGACCAGCATGGATAATCTTAACTCTATTTATTCTGAAAGGAATACACGCCCAACAGTGAAACAATAAAGGGGTTGCTGATAATGACCTAATATACACTAATGTATCAATATCAAAATCTCGAATATTAATCCTCGAATATTCTCGAATATCGAATATTAAAATCTCAATATCATTTCGCTCCATACCATGTATATTATAGGTTCTTATATCAACAATGGATCTTTCAAACCCTTTTTACCCCACTTCATATTGAGATTCCTCGCATTCGCCCTAACTTGAAGTCGTGGTTACGACAACTTCGAGTATCATAATTAACCCAGAAAATAATAAATATAATGCATACCTTCTATTTATTTCCTTAAATACCTTCCAGAGACTTTTTATTCGATACATTAAGTTTTCTAGAGCATTTATGATTGGTCAATGTTAGAAATAAGATGCCTTAAATGTGGTACAAAGAAAAAAAGGGAAAAAAAGTATCTTTGATTATTTTTGCCACAAATATTTACAAGGGAATATTCGGGGATCACTTGTTCCGACACTTGAAAAACTAAGTTTACTTTCTGTTACAAGAGTTACGCCTTTGAGGATTACCTGGAAATCTATTTTCGTTTCAACAACAAGCGGTTCCAAAGCACAAGTAGGTACGCCCAGTCCGTGTTCCTTTAGAAGTTAGCATTTGAAATGGAATCGTAACAGATGTCTTGTTATTTGTGCCTTCTATATTTATAGCCACTAGTTTAATGTCAACAGGAGGTTTTGGCACCTTTGGTATTATAAAATTCTTATTATATCCTTCTTATATTCTTAAATATGTCCATATATTAACATGCATTTTAAAAAAAAATCTGTAGCTGTGATAAACACAATCATACGAGTAAGGAGTGTATAAATAGTTTAAATAAAGAATACAGACATGTAAGACTTTTATGTACATAATATATGTTAAGAGTAAATTAGAATAATTTTAGTTAGATATAGAGGCACAGTTAAACAGTGGTAAAAAACCATAAATACGATCAAATTAAAAATTTTATGTATTAGGATCGAATTTAACCCAAACATGTTGAATTTTAAATACCTATCTACTTATAAATGTTGTTTTTTTCATTAAAAATGGTTTTCTGTATCAAATATTTTCCCGTTTCATTGATTATTTCGAAAATAGAATGGCTAATGTCACCATTATCAGCTTATCTCAGTCCACTGCTGGACATAAGCCTCCCCTAAGAGGTTTTTATCCACGATCTCATGCTAGGCATGCTGGTTGGGGGTCGCAGAGCATAGCTTCTCATACTGGCTACGCTGCTGCTCGTAGGCGGCTAGGTCATTTAGGGCCTAGGTAGGCCGTATCAGCGCATTAATGATCGACCAGCGCAGGGTTTTGTCGCCTCTTACGACACCCTGGTGTACTGACATGGAACAGAAGGATGTATCCTTTCTTTACCGCGACACGAAGAATATAGTTATTCTATTAACATATACATATGTAGTATAATACATATTTGTTATTATTTCTTTCCATACGGTTGTCTGACTTTACACAACCCTTTTCAAATCGCAGATTTGCTGGAAGATAATTCTGTATACATAAGCGGTACCTTCGTACTGTTGTTTTTCCTTATTGTAATTTCAATTTTTAGATATAATTATCTGAATGTACATGAGTAATTGAATTATTGTAAAGAAATATATATATATATATAGTTTAATATTATGTTTGGACAACTTAACTCAGTCTAAGTTAGAGACAATTATGTAGCATGCTGACCACAGGCATTTAAATGGTCACTAATACCTACGAACTCCTTAAAGATTTATGTCGGAGCATAAATTTACCATAGATGGCTTAGTGTTACGGAAGTGTCTGTTTGAACTTCTCTCATTTGCGTAATAATTTACTTCTTATATGCAATTCAAATACAATATCAAAACAACCTTCGGTGTTCTCTGCTTGTTTGTTAATTGATCTGTCATAATAGTATATGAATGACAATAACATATACATTAATTGTATTTAAAACTGCAATTTATACCAGTTCTATTAACATACACCTTTAAATATCGATAGAAAAGCTATTAAAACAGTGAATAATAAAAAACTCGTCCATGCGTCACTAAAAAGGGTATCGATATTGAAATGAAAAACACACGAGAAACAAATATCAATCGTCGCCCACACTTCATATCAATGATCCCACGCTGTATATTTAAACTGGAAAGTAATCTATCGATGTTCCATTGTAAACGTATTTCACTGGCGTGGGTACCGATATATAGAAATAACAGTTACATGAAAAGCGACTATAAATACAGTATTAATCGCCGAGCGCGCACATATCGGCTGCGGTGTAGAAAAACATGAATGAATACTGCTGAAAGGCGAGTGCGATCGTTCGTGACTGATGGATCTGTGAAAAAATCATGCGTTGTATGATTTTTCGGCGTATATTTCATACATACATATATACACATTTTGTAATATACTTCTAATATTTTCCAAACGCAGTTTCGCAGTGTTCGTAGCTGCGTGAAAATCGCACGCGTTATTTTGGTTTTTATCATCATCATCATCAGCCTTTCTCAGTCCACTGCTGGACATAGACCTCCCCAAAAGGGGGTTTATGCCCGTAATCTCCACGCTGGGCATACGGGTTG
>DWDT01004812.1:0-10905 GCA_018245595.1 Microceris scylla
AAAACGTACGTGAGTTAAGCCGGTACATTTATAATCATGTGTATAAACACTCACGAAACATTTAATAGTAAAATATCGTAGAGCTCACTCCATCGGTTAGTAATGGTACTTTAAGTATTATACAGCCGGTCGCCGCCATTTTGTATTCAAACGAGCGCATCGTAACGCAAAACATCCTCTTTCGCTTATCTCAAACGACACTTTAACCGCTAAGTACGTACGTATACTCTACATCAAGTGCCACTCGAAATGTGTTGTAGAGTTCAGAATAATTGACTATTAACTTCCAATTATAGATAGCACACGATCATAGAGCGCTGATAGATCGTTTTGTACCAGATTTATGACCACGTGTGGGCAGGTAAGGCTCCGACCTAGATTGTATGATTGTTATTGATTAAAGGCTTTTTAGTAATCTTTTATTAACAGACCATTACTAACTATATATCTACATTTGTGTGAATTAAAAAAAATTACGTCCCACTGTTTCTTATGGGTATCTTCCGTAATCGCAGGAAGACTGATGTATAGGTATTTTATGACGCTACCCCATTTTGAGTCGACGGAGGTAGTGGCAATGGCTAATCCTTATTTCTGACGGTTTTAAAACGCCATTAAAGCCTCCAACGAGATTTAAAGATTGTTCCGCAACCATAATAATTGTGACCGGTTACTTAATACCTTCCGTAGCGTAAAAATACTCATGGAAATTTGCCACTAGCAGTCACCCGTCCCACAGCGGACTACATCAGGCGCTCTTAGGCTTTACAAATGGCTCCAGTTTGCATCGACGTCAGCGCTAAGAATTCTTTATAAGGAATTATTGAATAAAATAAATAAAAACATTGTACTTTGTTGTTACATAATTGACATACAACACTTTGAATAACATTAGTTGTTATTCTCTTAGACTATCTAAACATGTGATGTATCATAAAAATAAGTTTTTTTTAGTTCCAACCAAGACAAACTTCTATCTAAATGTTTACGACACTAATAAATGCCTGTTTTCATTGTTTATTGTTGCTCATAAATATATATTTCAAAATATATAAAAATATACTATGACATTATTTTGCTTATGAACATTAAACTCGACAGCAATTTTTTAAATATTATACTAGGATATTGTAAACCTTATCTTGCTTAAAAAAAGCTGCCTTTTTTCCACACCTCATATCTCAGTACGTTTAGCTATTCATAAATTTGGTAAATTTAAAAAAGTCATAAATAAAATTCTTCCCTATAAACAATGTACGTTCAGCGGCAGTGAGTGGTCATCGAACTCACGCACTCCCTAATAAAACATTCCGGCAAGCGTGTATCATTTCCACGTTTTCCATTAGCATGCGCTGGTGGCGGTCCGGTGGCGCCAATAACATAACGCGTTATAACTCAAACGAAACCGTTACAGAGCGCGCACGTCGCCTGCCGCGGCGACGTACGCACGGCGCTAATTGCACCGCGACACTCGCATACTGATGGGACACGTGGAAATATTTCTATCACTACACCAGTCATATTATTTATTCGTCACCGAAAATTCTCCACACCCGCCACTGAATTACACGCATACTCATTACCGATGCCCATGAGTGACAAAGAACATGTTTGAACATTTCAAACTGAACATGTTTTAGTAGCAAAAGCTTACACATATTCCAGCTTATAATGTTAACTCATTCACGGCTTTTGATACCGAACTTTGCAGAATATTTGCTATGGCAACCACACAGCTGAAAACGTGCGTGTTATATATTTTAAATAAGAACACACAATAGGGAACAAATCTACACTATCATGTAGAAACAACATTGTCACAAGTTCATCACCGAAATACTTGTCCAGGGTGATTATTGAACCTATAAACTTAGGCCTAGCAGTCTTACTCATTTAATACTGGCTCGTCGCCGACAATTTCTTTGTATCGTATTCCAGCTTCATTTTCTGCAGTAACATTATACATGTGACTAGTAGCAAGATCACCAGCCGTAGATCATTGGAAATGAGTATGCAATCGTACTGTTTCTAGAATCGATTAGAATTTTTTGGAATGCAGATGCTTATGTTCACGAGTGGCACCGACCACTTAAAATATCCAGCCCTCTACATACATACTCGTAGGTACTAAGCCAGATAGTAACCTAATGAACCTTGTCCTATTTCTAAATACTTGTGATAGGATAGGATATCACTCATTAGGATAGAACGACAAACGAACATGGGTTCATTGAAAATTCATAGCCAAAACATATTTCCCAGCGCATCTCACACGGCCGGGCCTGAATAAGGAATGCGCAAGCGCGTCCCCGGCGACAAATTTCAATGTAATCTGTATAATATTACAATTTGCCGAATGAATTATTCAATATGGCGGTCGCGGCTCGATCTTTATTCGATTATATCGGGATTTACATATGTACGGTAGGTACGTAGTGCACGCCGGGCCCGTACCTGTCGGCCTAGCCGCCGCGCCGCTGCGGGCTGCCGGCACTGGGAACAAGACCGGTGGAACATCGCAATATATTCCCGCATTAGTTTTCTAGAATTCTGTGTCACTAGTTAGCAGTTATGCTTCCCCGGTGACCATTCGCTATAAACATTAAACGACTAGTGAGAGAAATCAGATTGGAAATCGTGGGAAGGAACATGTAGCCACTACTTGCACAGATATGTGACCTTTTGCATTATGACACGTATGAAAATTCAATTTATGTAGCTAGAAATTTGAGGACATAATAATTATTTGATGTATGACGACATTGATGAAAGTTAAAGAGGAGATAGTTGTGACAAAAATGTAATGCGTCAATGAAACGATGTATTTTCTATTTTAAGATCTTGCTATTATACATCATATTATAAGATAATTATTCTGACCAAAGGCAATATTGGTTTGACTGGAAGTGAATGCGTTCAGGCATTAATACCGCCTTTTAACTCGGCTTTCTATTAAGAAGGAACACTAAATAAATTCATAAAATAATGCATTTGTTTTTAAATGTATGTTAATTGTGTAATGTTAATTACAATTTGCTTGTAAAAAATCGGATAATCAAAATTGCTAAAATTTCGATAAAACTTTTGTAACTACTACGGTAAGTTGTTTTTAACTGTGTATGAGAGCTTTGATAAGACGGCAAAATTAATACTTGAGCATAGAAAGCAAACAGTCTCTACATACTCTATTTAAAAACAGAATACTTTCATGTAGAGATTAATAAGCAACTCTATGCAATTAATCACTTCTGAAACATATCGTTCAGACGTTGTCTCTATCTCGTCTTGTTTATAAATCATTCTCATGAATACTCTGTACGTGAATTTATCATTGAACACTTCGAGATACGTTTTGTTATTAGCATAGTTGAAAGTGTTAATAAATAACAAGCTGGTTATACGGATGTCGCGGTGATAGTGTAGTAGTACAGATTACATTTTACTACTGCAGCGGTCAAGAGTTCGAATCCTAGTAGTTACACGCATCTGTAACTTTCAAGAACCTATATTCGTTCTTAAGATTAAATACGCGAATTTGTACCGTTGAAAACAGATAACTTGTAAGGTATAGATAATATTGTAGAAAATTTTATAATGCTGAAGATATCTGTCTAGGAAGAAGGTATAACAAGGGCATATAAAGACAAGGCGCGATGTCGTTCATTAAGAGACGCCTGTTCTCAGCAATGGACTCAGACCAGCTGATGATGATGAGGAAGATAAAGAAGGTATGTCTAAGTTACTTAAGCACGTTATTGTTGCAGTGTCGTATAAGGCTTTACGTTGGCAGTGAATGTTACTTAAATTATCAATGTATTATGATTAATAGCCTCCGACTTACCAACTACCTCCTACGAATAATTGCGATTTAATTTAAGCCTTCAGTAATACACAAAATAGTTATTTACTTCGCGTATGTCTTAAGGAGACACCCATAACTCGAAATCAATTGGCTAACATATACATATGTATAAGTATGTACCTACATATTTAAATAGTGAACAGAAATCTTTGTAGGCCTTTTCAACAATATTATGCACATGGAGGAGTGCGACTACTGTGGTAAAGTTTATATAGACAGGGAGTGCAGAGTATTTTAACTTTAGTATGTATGTTACCAATATATTAAAGAAAATATTATAACGCTTGACTGCCTTGTTGGTCGAATGGTTCCCAGCGCGACTACTTAACGAGAGGTTCTGGGTATGATCCGCAGGTCTGATATTATTGGGATTTTTGTAACATGAAATTCCTAGTAGTGGCCAGGATTCTGGACTTTTGGAGGTTGCATGGCAATATGCTCTTCATCTATGCCATGGGGAGAAATATAAAATAATTGGTAAGACGTGGGAGTTTAGTACACTCTTCTATCTAGCATTCAGAGAAAAACAGGCATCAAATTAATATTCATATTACATCAAAATATAACGTTCTTTGTTTACATTCGTAGTGTCTATATTGGACACAATATGAGTATTCTGCGGGCAAACAGTATCACAGGAAAGAAATATGTAAAGACATACTCTGGCAAAACAACTTAGATGAGGTGCAAATTTAAATTTTTGTGACCTATGGTCCAATTTTGCTAGGCTATTAATATTCCTAAATACTTACTTCTGAGTTTCGGAGGGCACGACAGCTAAATGGTTTTAATCTTTGGAATATACTTATCAAAGACACTGATACTTAAAAGCCTCTTTCCTCAAGCTGTCTGGTTATCGGGGAAACATGGTGCGATACGTGTGCCTGGCTATGGGACACTTCTATAAATAACTTGACCTTAGTTGCCAGCAGTCGGAAAACCAACGTGTGCGCGGCCGCTTGAGCGGCCAGTCATTGTATTACAAATACAAGAATACATTGGGCCGTCTAGACATTCAAATTGACGCTGGATACATGCCTAGGATACAACCTACACGTATTGTTTTTCTGAACGCGCGTCAACTTGTGCATTCTAAAGGTGTTGTAATGCACTGATTACACGACTTTTAATGTTGAAGTAATTATTCGCATCTGTATGTTATGATTTTGATTGAATGACTGAATCGATTTGGATCGAATTTAGTAAGAAGATACTTCTAACTTTAAGCCCTTCTTTTCAAAGGCCCTCGTCATAACTGTACAACGGATATATGAAGAAAGTTGTTACAATAAGAAAAATGGTAATTATAAATAGAGAAATTGTTTATTTACTCCACTGTGGAGCCAAAACGCCTATTAAGTCCTTATCGTTGTCATCGCCACCATCAACCCTTTCATTTTTCCATTGCCATATAAGCGCTGATATCCAAAGTGAGGAAACATAAATCTTCATTGCACGCCTTCGAGTCTATAATGAGTAATAATGTCATTTGCAAATTCCCTCACTATCTTTATGCAAATGACATCTTAGACCTTAGAAACGCACATGAATTTGTAGAGGTGCCTGTCAAAATTTGAAGCATACGACTATCACTGCTAACATTTAATATAGTATCACTTAGCGACCACCGGGTAGCTGTAAATTTGATAGTAGTATTTATGATGTACGTATAATGTTGAAGGTACGCAGCGCGGTACGCGGCGTGGTGGGATCGGGTAACCCAACACAAGCGTAACATCGTCAGTTTAATATGGAACAAGTCACGCGAGCGCAGAGCCCGCCCGGCCGTCTAATGTGTTCTGACGTGCGCGCAGCCGAGCGAGCCGCGCGCCGCGCCTGTGTTGGCGGTGTTTGAAGCGAGTAGCGGGAAATCGCATCTCGCCAATAAACCCATGTTGCGTGTATATTAACAGACACATTAAGAGAATGAGACGTATTGTACAGATTGATTGAGGTCTTCAAATGCAATGGTCTCGTGTTTCATTTAGATTGCGATAGTTATTGCCAATTAGTTTTTGCAAAAAAAAATTAGTTAAAACCTGGCATATGGTATTGTTAGTGTGACTTAGGATACATCTCGTAAGGAAAAGGGAATGGGGAATCTTAATATGAATGCAATGAAGCGTGCAATAGGATAATCGTGAACAAACCGCAAGATTTTAATATCTAATACGCCAAAATGATTTAAATCATGTAATATGATCTAAAGAAGAACGAATGATGCAAAAAAATATTCTTATTCAATGTACCTACATGTTAAAATAATCATTTTAGAATAATAGTGGAATATCTGAGTTACGAAAGATCCGGTGTCTTCTGTTAGAGATTTCGGAGCCCCTTATTAGCGTAGAGGAAGGCTGTCGAAGAGGCTTTAGAACAATGGAAATCTTATAATTATATTCCGATACATCTCCTAAGGAAACGATGTGACATTTAAAAATGTTCCTGAGACAACAAAATAAAGTGGAATTTTCGAAATATACTCTCTAACAAACGGGACCTACATGAACACAGGAATCCGAGCGGAAAGCATTGAATTTTTAGTACAAACGAACCATCTCTCCCGCATTGTGGTGCTTTGTGAGCGAGGAATAATGTTTAATGTAACGCACAAAGGTGGGATTATAATAATGTAATTGATATAATAATAGATAATATGGGGAATTATTGCTGCGTTCGTTTGAGTGTATAATTTGTAAAGAAAGCAGCAGAACTGCAATGGATGTTTTATAACTTATTTTTAATTTTGGAGTCTACTTAGCAGGGATGAAGTATTTACTATATATACAAGTCACATCTGTGATACAGAATTTAGTTTTTACCTAGTCAGAACATATGATAGTAAGCTGAAGCTTCATTATCGACCTTTTATCGTTCCACTGTTGGACAGGGATCTCCTCTCAGAGGGAGACTGGTTAAGGCCATGGTCTGACACACTGCCAAAGTGCTGGTTGGCAAACTTGAACACTAAAGCGCGCGTAGGTTTCCTTATGACGTTGTCCTTTAACGTTACAGTGAATGATATTGAGCTTTATAAACGCAAATTGGAATAAACCAGAAAGTGTATATGGGTAAAAATTAAAGAGAGTTTTGTATTCTCTTAATATAGGCAATAATTAACAGTTTTATCAATGATTGTTAATAGCTTTCAGCGTTAATATCTTTAGCCGTAACAATTTAATGAAATTCATTTTACACACTTTATATTTTATATTATATACTTGTTTGAGAATAAAATCGTCTCAATACGAAGAGTGTATTGAGATATAAAAAGTATACGATGCTACGAACGCGCATATAATAAAAAGCTCGTAAAATTATGAAGCATTCATTGCGAACATTATAAATCGCTCGCCGTATATAAAGAGACGAAATCCTCACTTAGCTCTTGTTGTACGCTTTTTATTATTTCCGCACTACATTTGAATACAAACGTATCGCGTCGAGGGCCGTTCGCAAAAGTTTTTTACGGTTTCCCGCGCGATAACGCGCGACGGCCAAAAAGCATTTCTGTGTTCCTTTCCATCTAAACGAAACGAAAAAAAAACTAAAACTTTTAAAAACACCAAACGCGAGCCGACCGTGACGCATTCGACGACATTTTTCAATATCGAACGCAAAAAAAGATATTAGGCGAAATATAAGTAACTATGTTTCTAAACAACTGCGCTATCGCGCCGCTCGACGGGCCCTTATCGGGGGGGGAGGCGATTATTCAAATCGGTTCCAAAATGAAAACGAAAAAACCGCGTCTCTTTTAAAAGCCTAAGGTTCGAATTTCTGAGGTATGGGACTTTTTGAAATTTCATCGTTATTGTTTTACGCGGTTCACGCATGACCCGCTAGAGGGAGACACACGCCACTGCGTGCGCAAGGGAAAGAGAGGGCTGTACGTATGATGGACGGGCCGAGTCCGTGGAAGCGACGGCCGCCGTACCTCAGGCCGCAGCGACCACTTTCTCATCCTCATACTAAAATAAACTATCGTTTGCTTTTTATGCGCGCCCGGTATATTTAGACGATTGTCGCGTTGTTTTTCCATTGAAAAAAGTGTTAAGTGGATGATTTATATTAAGTGCGTCGCGTTTCGGCGGCTTCCGGTGTAATTATTAACTGAAATGGCCCTAAACTCCTTCGCCTGATTCTATTACGGCGGCGCACAAATGGAATAATTCATTATATATGAAGGTAAATTTCTCTTTGTCGGCTTCAAAGGTCGCGCCACCGTTCAGAAGACGGTAGCGGCCTCTCGCGGCCGTACGTTATTGTGTTAAATCTGTGAATTGAATGTATTATAAAACAAATAATGCAAGACATTTTACAAGCATAGCACAAACATATTTGTGAAGTAACTCATCTAGAATCAAATTAGGCTCTGCTACCAGTCACTTACAGTACGTTATTAAATATTTACTATAAACGAGCCACGTTTAGCTTTAAATAGTTATAAATACTTTAGCATAACACAATTGTAACCATTTAATTTAATGCATTTAATTTTTACTACTCGACATTATCTCTCACAGTTTATTAGCTCCCACTCATTTGATGTGTATTTTAGTAAAATAAAACTTGCATTATGGCATCTGCATAGGCAGACGTCCGCAAGCACCTTCGCGCTCCTTGACCATCGTTAATTAAACAAATACCTTTGTCACCTATCTTTATGACCGCGCTCTCGGCCCGCGTACAGCATAACAGTTTAAATAAATACTCCTTTATGTTACCGGTCTCATACTTAATTCAAGCGTTTTACAAAATGTCTTTAAACCATTTAAGTAATTATACAAAACGTCGAAGTACTACAATAATCTAACAATGTTATCAACGTCACTTATGGATGTGACTTAGAAATTTTTGAGCAATGTACAGAATTTTCATATTTAAATTATTATTATTATACCTTTCAGAACTTCGTGTACATAATCTAGAGATTTTAACAACAAGAGCAAAACCCTTGGTACCATAACATGTAAGGCACGCATGCATAATGTCACGCCTATTTCATACGAGGGTAAGTAGAGACTGAATTTCCACCACGTATAAGACAACTATTAATTTATCAAGAGTCTACCACGAGAATACACACGATACTTTTTGACGGCCTAGCAGACTTTACACAAAATGCCGAATGGCACACGTAGCTCGCCACATTTATAGTAATGAGCTCGTCCAGTAATTAATTAAGTAGAAAGGCATATTAATTGATTAATAGCTCACGTGATGCGGCACTAAATATGGACTCAGTGTTTGCATTTACAAATGCCAGTGGAATATTTAATACACATTCTCGCTTCTTTACCTTTCGCGTGCCCGTAGCTCGAACATAATGAAAAATTAACTAAAAATGTCGTAATTATTAAAAATGTCGTCACATTAATTAATTTTTTTCTCCTCATTTATCATATCTATTGAACCTTGTGCGGTGAAGTAAGGTGTTATGTGCCCTTAACATTGTCAAAATATGGTTATTTATTAGGCAAAGGGAGCAGCTAACAATCAAGTATGTATGATAAATCGAACATAATATTTCATATATAATATATTATGACGCTAAAATCGCACATAAAAACGTTATCGATTTTCTTACTCTACACACAAATGGAATTAAGTCAGAAAACATCCACAATGCATTAAAATGATATTATAAAACCTCAAATTCTCCGCAAACGTTTTTAATCGTGAACTCAAAATTAGCTCAATACACATATATGTAGTTGCAACATCACGAATATAGTCTCCGAAGGGGTAGGCAGAGGGGTGTAGTAATCTCGCACGTTTCACCACTTACACAAAAAGAATCCCTACAATATTGTCATACATACAGAAATCTGTGGGTTCATTAATTTTAATCAGTCTAAGCTGACTCTCCCGTCAGGTTACAAGGGAATATTTCGGCCGGTGCCAGCGCCAGGTGAGCGCCGCGTTGTTGATGACGCCGGCCCATCGCCGCCGCACCTCATCTGTTCCTTTATTTACACTACGGCCTACCAAATGCTACAGTTTCATGTTCTCTGATAAGGAGGCGCGCTAAGATGACGCTGCCAGATTCAGTTCAATAGCACAGTGATTTTCTACTTTTAATATTATTAATAAGCTGTTTTATGAGGATGTAGCAATTTAATCTAATAAAACTTGAGAGACAGACATTTTGTAAAACACTCGAGTAGAACAAATATTCATATGTACTTTTTTTAATAAAAATATTTTTGGATAATTACAAAAGTTTGGATAATTCCTACCGAACAAAAAAAATACACTACAAGAACAAATTGTTGTAAGACAAACACGAGAAAAATGAGTAATAATAAAAAATACCATGTTATCAAAGTTTTTACAAAAAAAAACCGCAAGCAACATTTTAGAGGCCCTCAGTCACCTAGTTAGTATAACGAGCGGCTAGTAGCAGGAAAAACTATCCAATTACAATACTGGTCCAAAAGCTGGTGTATAATTATACGGCCGAGATAAGGCGGCCAGCTGATAAACACTTTTCCAAAAACGTGCATACATTTATAATGCTACCATTTCTTAAATTAGCCCAATTAAATATATATTAGGTAACGATAAAAATAACGTCTAATAAAATGTTTATTGCGCGAAGTAAATCTATAGCAGCAGTTAAATTACCACCATTACCACGTGCTTTTCTGGATATTTTAAGTACGGTAAGTGAAAACTAATAAATTAGTAGGTAGGTACATGTGTTATCAAACGACTGTAATAATGGCGACCTGCCACGTGATAAGGATAGAAACAATTTATATATTAAAGTGGCAAAGCATGATGCTTGTTAAGGAGTGGTCACTATACCAATAAGTTTTAGTTAATGATAACTGGCCGTTTCTTGTAGTGGTCATTGATAAAACGAGGATATCGTGGGTTCGTTTTCCGATCGAGAGGAGTATTTGTGTGATGAGTCTCTGTGCCTGGTTGAAAAAAAGTACCTGGATGTACATTATCAGCGATTTAATTAAGATAATAACTTATGCTCTGCTTACTTTGAGACAACATGGCCGTGTGTGGAGATGTTCCAGGATATT
>DWDT01004813.1:0-10903 GCA_018245595.1 Microceris scylla
ATGCCCAGCGTGGAGATTACGGGCATAAACCCCCTTTTGGGGGAGGCCTATGTCCAGCAGTGGACTGAGATAGGCTGTTGATGATGATGATATACACTTTAACATGTTTATTCTCTTTATTCCTTTATTACAATATTATACCGCGATTAGTTTAAAATCTTATTTAATCTTCCGTAAACGATGTAATTGTGTTTAAGTACACTCAACGTTGCCACCTTGTGTGTTCCCGAGAAGGATTTCCTCGTTCATCAATGTTTACATGCTATTAAATTATGTTTTGATCTAAACACAAATTTCACTGATAAATATGTATGAGCGTTGTAGAAGAACATAGCGTGAAATATGAGCGAGAACACATCGAGCCAATCTAATATATTGATTGGCGTGTTTTGCATATCTTATTAATATGGCTATTACTGTTAATATATTTGGAGTTTTAATAATTTTAGCATAGCATCATACCTATAATTCCTCTAAGGATAGGTATAACGTCCACGTTTCGACAGTTTTAGTATACCTCTCATCATGGTATGGTTTCCTGTTTCCATACGGCGGGCATAAATCCAGACTCCGTGCTGCTGTTGAGAAATTCATGTTAGAAAAGTCAATAACAATTAGCCCGACTCGGGAATCGAACCTAGGACTTTGGGATTAGTAGTCGTTCTCGCAAACACAAGACCGGCGAAGCAGGTGACGATTTTATTATTATGTTTAAAATATATCGATCCACTTTATCATGATCTTCTGTTCATCCATCGTCATCATCATCAGCCTATCTCAGTCCACTGCTGGACATAGGCCTCCCCAAAAGGGGGTTTACGGACATCTTTTGTCCGTATTAACTTTACTAGTTATAAATATCTTTTTAATTTTACTTCACATGAGAACTCTTTTCATTATTCTGCATAATTATGGAAGGGAAAGGCAAGAAATTAAATACATTCATTGATTTCTCAAGTGATATGTTCTATTGCGACATGTTCGTTTATGTCCGATTCAGACAGTTCACAACGCTAACCTTGGGGCAAATTTGATGCGATCGCGCGCATATGTACTTCACCATTTCCATCAATTTGATTGCAATGGAAATATTTTTTGTGGCAATCACCAGTTTATGCAGTCTTTACACATCTATAATTGATTAGTAATCGGTGATTTTCTAAGAACAAATGCGTCGTACTTTTTTTATTTGAAGATTAAATCTAGCAAAATAGTCCGGAGATCTTGCTTGGGTACTGTCGGCAATAAAACATGTATTACTGCATATTTTGACTTCTGTGACATTTTGTGCACAGGTTTGTTTAGATTAAAAAAAATGGTACCGTCGCCGATAAAAGCTTCGTCATTACAAATTTTCATTTCTGCAATATTTTGTACACAGCTTTTTGTAGATTTAGATATATAATAAATGAATAATAAATTTATTGAAACATCTCCACACACGGCCTTTTAATTCGAAAGTAGGTTCGAAAAGATTCTGTGGTGTGGTACTGATTACAATAACTAGGCTGATAAGGTACATATATACCTTATCACTACATACTTATATACTTAAGTATTTTTTACACCCAGCCATAAAACAAATCGTGGTGCTTATTAAAATGTGCTTATTTCATGATTTAATAGGAATTTGTTAAGATAATATTTATAATGTTAACGATGAACATGACGACGTCGAAATAAAATAAAGTATCGGTTTTAAAATAAACGAAAATCACATCAAATGGCATACTCGATTTTATTGTGTTGGATTAACTGATAGTTTTTATCTCGTTCACAATTTCTGAGAAAAACTTTAAAAATTGTTTATTACAAATAAATAATTTTTTGACGTGTTCGTTATTGACACTGTCCAAAATTGCGGTTCTTTATCATCAATATAATTGTTTCGGCATTTTAACTTACTACACTACGTAACATCACGCCTGTGATCCCCGAAGAGGTAGGCAGAGGAGTGTAGTACACCCCCACGTTTCACCAGTTACGTTTAAGTTGCACAATGGAATAGGCGGTGAGCCTATTGCCATACACCGGGCACATATCCAGACTCCGAGTCACTACTAGAAATTATAAGTTACAAAAATACAATAGTACCCGACGCGGAATTTGAACCCTGGACCTCCCGATCGGCAGTCGCACTTACAACCGCTCGACCAACGAGGCAGTCACTACTAAACTTACTACACTTACTACCTACTACTTTAAGTTGTATACATGAACTGTGGCGACTTACCTATATTCTCGAAATTTGTTCCACGACCAAGAAAACCGCATTCTTCTTCAATCGTTTTATTAATTCTTTCTTGTTTTATTTTGTGTGTTTTAAAAATATACCATCAAAGTAGGTATGACATCGACAAGGTAATAATAATAGCATCAGATCAACTGTCAAAGAATTATTGCTATATTAACAAATACCTTTGTTAGTCGTATATTTGTGAGTCCATAGACAAATATTGTATTGTATAGATGTATTTACTAATACCATTCAATCGGTATCCAATGGAATGTAACATAACACTGAACATGTTATATTCATTTCCTGCATCAGCGACATAAAAAAAATAGGGTTCTTTAAGCAAAAACTTATCGTTGATTTCCATGCCCTCTTAATGTCCTCTAGCAGTTTTTTGTTCACGTGCATTCATACATAACAGAGCTAGGCTCCATACAGATTCCTCTAAAACTATTGCATCATTGAATAATCGCATTTGCTCATACATTATGTCGCTTGAGAGTACTTTTAAAATACATACGTTACAGTTCAAAACTTAAAAAGTGCTCCTATAAAATACTTATAAAGAAACACTGACAGTCTAATAGTCTAGAATTCAGCCTCCCACACCAGGGGTCCCGATTGCAAATCCTTTCTAGAAGGAAATTGCGACCAAGATTAAATATCACTTGCTGTAACGGTGAAAGAAAATATTAACAAGAAAACTACACTCCTAGGGCTCTTCCATAATGTTCTCTAAACTCTGTGAAATGTGTTAGTGGTGTCAGTGTGGTAGACTACGCCCTTATATCTTCTTGTCCTCTAAGAATACCCGCAACGCACACTGTTCATGTTCGTGATTTATGTGGAAAGTCAGTTGAATATCAAACACCATATAATATCATTATTTACATACATACATAACATGTAAGAAGTTGGAATAATCTCTAACGAAGTGTATGTTGGAAATCAAAGAATAATACTTACATACGTACATTCACTACTAAACACTGTTTGTATTTAATCATAACATAATACGCATTGGACTCTTGAAAAATAAGGTTACTACTCATGTATATACACATGTGATTGTAATATTATTTTGTCCCATACTAAGTGTCCTATCCTAAATGTCAACACATTACCATACAAAAACTTTAGGACGTTGCTTAATAAGAATGGAACACATCGTGACGCGATTTAGAAATATCTTTTTGTTGTAACAATAAAACATTAAATCATTAATATTAATCGTGGGAGTGTTATCGAATGAAGCGTAGATTAAATTTCATCGATTTTTATAACAGTTGTATAAAATGAAGTCAATTGAATATGATGTCAATTTTCTAATTTAGAATTTCTAGTAGTGACTCGGAGTCTGGATGTGTGCCCGGTGTATGGAAATAGGCTCGCCACCTATTCCATTGTGTTGAAACGTGGGGATGTACTACACTCCTCTGCCTACCCCTTCGGGGATTACAGGCGTGCTGTTACGTAAAAAATAAATTATATTTTTTATTATTGTTCCCAATCTCCTATTATAGCGCCTAAAAGTTACCACAATAAGAGTTAAAGATTACATAGAAAAGTCTCAGGTTGTTGATTTGCATTTTATTCTTACATTCACTCATTGATTTGGATTTGTGTGCTTCAAATCCTATTGTAAACCTGCGGCTTACTTGCAGTAACCGTATAAGACCCCTTCGGGGATTACAGGCGTGATGTTACGTTTTTGTATAAAATTAAACAATATGGATATAATTATGTAGATTGAAATTTAATACAATCTTGCATCCTACATACAATATATTTCTCTTAAGTGAAGTTTGCTAAACCGCATTTGGTCAACGTTTAACAATGTAAACGTGATGTTTATATGACTAACATTATCTAACGACGTTACCATTGTATGAAAAAAGATGCATATAAAAAGGAGTGATGGATACGGAGTGAGCAATTTGGTTCTTTAAAACTAGATATATTTTTCATTTGGTGCTCTCTACCTACCACGTAAGGGACCTAGCGAGCACATATAACAATGACAATGAAACAATATTATACACTGACGTAAGTAGCATTTTACCTTAGGATATTATTTCGTAAGATAATATGATGATTTTGACAATATTCTTTTTGACGTTATTTGACATCCGGCGTAGTGGACAACAAAAACATATCCCACACACGTTAGCCGCTGATCCGTATATTTGCCACCTTCGTCATATCCGCTCCCCTCTGTTATTATATGATACATTTTCGAAGTCAGAACATCGCATTTCCCGGATGCAGTGGGTAGAAAAGGGCAACACACTCCCACGTCTCATCTTTAATGTCATACGTCCTGTCAGAGGGGCGAGAAAATTCATAGATAATTCACTAATTGGTACGTACCTACATGAGAATGTTAACAATGTATTTAATTTCTTGATATATTTTCTAAGCTGGTAACAAATATAATTCAAAAAGTTGCAATTATGAACATTTCTAGATAGTGGGTTTCTATTAACCGTTAAACGATCCCATGAATTCTATCGCTAAGCCTTTAAAACCAAATCGGGGCGTGTTAAAAGAAGGCCGGCTCAAAACTTCCTAACATAGACAAGAATTTATGGCATCTTTTGCAAATGTAAGAGGCAAATATGTTTACCACTATTGTGGTAGATGGACATATTTACATTCCGCCTATCCCTAAGGGACATAGCCCTGATAATATGTACGTAGGTATATCTTGGTACCTAGGTTATATACTGAACTCATAGTTCTCATTTATCTCGATTAACAATGTCTGTAAATTGTACGGGAGACGGACAGATTGACTCTTTGAACGATGTTAAAAGTATTACCCCATGGATAGTTTCCATCATTTTGTTATACAATTTTTTAAACTTTTGGCCTTCTACTGTTGTATACGGGTCTCTTCTCAGAAAGAGGGTTAAGGCCAGAGTCCGCCATATTGGTCAAGTGCGACACGGTAGGCTTCACACGTTTTAGAAAACAGTTCTTTTTTTCTATGGTAAACTCTAAGCTAAGGTTTCAGGTGTCTTCATGATGTTTTTCTTCACCGTTGTAGCAAGTGATATTTAATGTTATAACGCATATCTTTTTAAAGAGGTGCGCATCAGGATTTGAACCCAGAACCACCGGAGTGAGAGGCAGAATTTTAAACCACTGCTCTTAGACAAAATTCTACAATTACTCGAACACTGCTCTTAGACAAAATTTTACAATTTGTACGATTTGACACCTCCGTTGAAGAGTCTTCATTACTCCATGTAGGCAGAAGCTGGCAAATTTAAACTGTCGTATAAGAAGATATCTTTAAAGTATAATAAAGTACTGATAGAAAGTCATGCACAGAAGGAAGCGAGTCCTCCGAGCCACTAAGATTTTTTCCAGGAAGTATTGATTCTATTCTGGCTGTCAGGACACAGGCTCTTACAAAACGGTTTAAGATAAACTTTAGAAAAGCCTTACCTAAAGAAATATATTACAGTAGATATTTCACAAATTAAAGCTTATGTATATTAGATACGCAGATGGCTACTTCGTTGATTAGGTTAATAGCCCGAAGATATTTCCTCTTTTTGCACCAATATAAAAATATTTCCTTTTATCCATGCTCTTTCGGCTTCAGCCGTGCTATTAATTTATAAATTTAATATATAATTTATAAATTATTCTTTATTGCTGTAAAAAAAAAAATATTTTTTATAAGTTCCACCCATTCGTTACCTACACGTATATTTTATTTGAATAATAAGTGAAATCTGTTTTTTAAGGTTTTATTGTAGAAATAACATAGGTACATAAATGGCATTCACGTCGAGCGATCACTGCGACCCATAATGATCTGAATCTATAAAAAATGGCACGATTATTCTATATTATTGTATTATTTCATCACATTAACAAGTTTGTTACCCACTCGTATGATGTACAATACAACGTACATATTTACATACACATATAACTGTTGTGACACAGATCCATACATTACCAGTACATACAGTATCGGTTGAAAGTTATGATTTGTATTATTCTAAGAATAATATAATAAAACTATTTAAAACGTTGTTCTCTAAGGTTACTGTTGTTCTCGTACAATTCAATTTTGTACCTTTTTTTTGTAGTTTTACCTGTAATAAAATCAACAAATTTTTTTCTTCATTCCAATTACTTGTAAGTTGAAAAGTTTCCATTTTAAGGTGTTAGTTTCATTTATAATTTTTTTTGTTGCTTATAGCACTGATGACACTCGAACCATAGCGGTTTCTCATGCTAATTGTACGATGCTGCTAAATCGGAACAACAACTCATTTGTAATTTTATCTATGGATTTTTCAACATTTGATACACAATTGTGTCGACTTTACTATTTAATTATGAAGTAATGTAGTCGTTTTCGTTTATACATCTTGTGTGTTCGATTATTTTATGGAAACATAATAATTTATCAGTATACATACACATATGACAGTACTCTAGCGTACAATAGAATCACACTTTCTAAAGAACACTCACACATGTAAGTGTGTTACAGTGCAATGAATTTTGATTTTAATTTCAAAGTAAAATAAAGAGATTTTACATGTAACACATAATTTATAAATGTAAGAAAAAAAATTACGAAATACACAATAATAATATGACAAGAGAAAGGCGCGTGTACCAATCTACATACATACGAATTAAACATTGTAGACTGACTGAGTGGTTAAGGATTCAGCCTCTTACTCCGGGGGTGCTGGGTTCAAATCCACGGCGCGCACCTCTTTAACAAAAATGCGTTTCAAATTTAAATATCACTCGCTAGCGATGAAGGAAAACATCGTGAGGAAACCTGCACACCCTAGAAATTATAAAAAAAAAAATTTCTAAGGTGTGTGAAGTCTGCCAACCCGTATTTGAAATATGGAGGAGACCCATATTCCAACAGTGAAATGGGACGATTAAGTCTGTAAATATCAATTCATCGTTACGAAAATTGAGCTCTTGGACTACCAGTATAATACTAATTATGCGGTGCACATGTGATTTGTTCGTGAATGCTCAAGTCCCGTTAGCGCAGAGTCGAAGTGAAGTGTCCCGACTTACACTTTAATGGCATGGTTAGTTCTATTTCCATTTACTAACGTGCAAACTTTGTATACAGAAAATTAACAATACAGTGTACATTTTGTTCGACACCGACTTTAAATTTATGGTAAAACATATTTACACAATGAAATAAATCACTTTACAAATATTATTTTGCGGTTAGTGAAAAAATTGTTATGAAAAGAGAACAGGCAGTTTTTGTTATTACATAAACATTTCTTGCCTTGAAATGATCTCCGTAATAAATTTAATTTACATCGTTCTAGCGGTACAAACCTAAAAACATAATAAGTAGACGTACAGAAACACTGAATTACTTTCGCAACAAAATATCCATTTGTAGCATACATCTCTGTGCCGATATATTATCATGTATTAATTAAACTGCCGTGTATCTGATCATTTGTTACAGACGCATACGATACAGGAAGTCACATAATTATCTATATCAGTGATGTGACAGTTACAGAACAGATACTGACAATTTACATAACGACTAGCTACAGCAGAACAAGTTTGTGGTAGTTGTAACACGTTTATAGTCGTTAGTTCTTTTAAATGTTTTGTAATGTTCTAAATGTAATGCATATATACGTAAATTACCTGGCCGGGGACTAACTTGTTGGTCCAGTTTACATTGACCTTGACTACTGAGCTGGAGGATGTGGGTTTGATTCTTATCCTGGACAATTATTTATATGATGAGCACGTGTATCTTGCGCTTTGTTGGTTAAAATATATACATATATGTAACTTTAATCTAATTATAACATTGTTATTAGTTAGTAGTTTACTAATCTAACTAATGTTATAAGTGCGGAAGTTTGTTTGTATGTTTGTTACTCTTCCACAAAATTAGTTTTCAAACTGTCCGGGCATTATGAGTAATGCCCTATTTAATCCTTTGGTTAGTAACATATATAATGATTTGAAAGACTTAATTATAAGTATTATTTAAGAGTTGTGAATAAGTCGAAATTCAACGTCATGTAAGGCAAACAAAAAAGTTGAAACGTTAGTATGGATCGCCTACAAGTATTTGTTTAGTTTCCAAAAATATCTATATAAGTATATATTTATTTGTGTATATATACTTTGTCAACCCTCTGGTTACCATAACTCTAATTCTCTAGCTACGCTAACGCTACCTAAAACACTTTTACGTTTCATCGAGAATCTTAGTACTACTAGGAATTACTAGTTATAAAAACGCAATAATATCCGACCCGAGGATCGAATCCACGCCCTTTCGCTCAGCAATCGCGCGTGCTACCACTCCACCAACGAAACAGTCAGAGCAGTTCTTCTACTGAATTCGTAATAGTTACATAATAAAGTACCCTAGTGACCCTGCGAGGGTCTGGCTGTAACTGGCTTGTGCTGTGAGTAAAAGTTTCCACATGTAAGAGATATAACCAGAGTATTGCTGTAACAAGATTGTTTCCAAACATTACTTTTAATTTTGGGTTAATAGACTTTCACGACAGGCATCAGCAGAGCATAACAACTGATTACTTAAATGCGCTATTCGTTATAAAAACTTTATTAAGTAGTTGCACATTCTTGTTAATGATGAACGTATAAGACACAAGTCAGGTCGGTAGAGATGGAGATAGTTAGCACTCGGTGATCCCTACCTGCCCCGTAAGGGATAGGGACATATATGTATATCTTTTATGTATGACCAGTCAATAAGTAATAACAAAAAGTTTATGCCGAATGGAGTTTAACTGAACATTGAAGTAGACAGAAGAGTTAGCTAGTTAGTTAGTTAGGATTTAACACATTAGATACGTCCCGTGCGTCCCATATTGCGAAAACCAGTCACAAAATCAGGTTTTCAAGTAAACTAAATTATTTAATTAAACGAAACTATTTATTCGTATTGAACTTCTGACCTCTACACGAGCTGAAGTTGTAAACGCTAAGAACGCTTTGAGGCGGGCGAGGCTCTATCGGGCTCCAATGTACAAACAAGCATGGACTTAAAGATAACTTACCAACTTAGAGGCACGCGCTAAGAGGCAGTGCAAACACGTCGTTTAAAGTTCCAGCACTGAAATCTTCTGTAAATACGAGGAAAATTCTTTCGTTTCATAACTTTTCCACGTAACTTAATCGTTTGAGAGGTTCGATGCTAAACGCTTACTGACTTTGCAATGGTTCAGTAAACGTTAGCGGAATCCTCAGAACTTATTGTGCAAACAGAAGATATAGATATGCCTAAGGACTTTGTGCCAGTAAGTCTCGGCTTCAGCGTTTAGCTTTATAATGATGTCACGCTGTCTTGAGGTTGGGTAGGAGCGACATGTCACGGAAAATGCTGTTCTGTTGATAAAATTATTATTTTACTATCAACGTCAAGTCTTTAACAGTGTAGGCAGTGAGTACCGATTGCCAAATATCTCTATTGTCAATGATCTAACGTGCTTTTTCTACATTCAACTCTATCATTATACACGCGCGTCAGTTTTAGAGACTAGGAAACGATTATTTTGTTTTTAGTAGAGAACGGTTTTTTGTAACTCGTGAAATGTGGTAGTATGCCACACTCCTCTGCCTACCTCTTCGGGGATCACAAGCGTGAAGTTACGTTTTTTTAAGATAATTTCTCTAACTGCATAAAATATTGTTGCGAAAAAGATGCTTTATATAAATACATAAAATGGTACGTAATTAATTAATTGGTGTCTAAAAAATGATGATAAAAGTTATTTGAGTCGTCGACCATGACTCGCGCGTGACGATCGTCATAATGTGTGACCATCGGTGGAAATATAATGAGCATTTCTAAACATAGTCGATTTAGCGCCCAGAACTATTTATATAACTGATAAAAATAGACAATGTAACTGTTATATTTTAATAATTAAATTATTATTCATGTTACTATTAAATTATGTTGATATAATAATCGATCTATTATAATTCCACTGTTGGAATATGGATCTCCTCTCATATTGAGAGGGTTAAGGCCATAGTATGCCACGCTGGCCTAGTGAGGGTTGGCAGACTTCACACACCTTACATTTTTTGTAAATCCGAAGAGATTTCCTCACGATGTTTTCCTTCACCGTTAGCAAGTAATACACATTTAAATATAAAACGCACTTTTTGTAAAGAGGTGCGCGCCGTGGGTTTGAACCCAGCACCCCTGAAGTGAGGGGCTGGGCTGCATTCTTAACCACTAGGCTATCACTGCATTTATTTTTTTAATAAATTTCATTTTAGTATTATGCTGATATTATTATTACTGAGTATTATATTATTGACTACTATATTGTATAATATCGTATCAGCTTATAGAGTACCCAACACAATATATTCAGTATTTTCTTTAAGATCCTTCTTACAATTAAATACATGAATGAGTGAGAGATACATAAGTTTAATTTTTTTATAACAAATCATTTTTTTTTTATTCGCTTTTTCTAATTTTAAGAAGTTTTATTATCAACTAGCTGTACCCTGCGCGCGTTGCTACGCCAACATACAAATACATATAGTATAAACCAATTTTCATAATATCGGTACAGTAGTTTTTGAGTTCATACAGACAAACATTCATTTTTATATATATAGATTTTACTT
>DWDT01004814.1:0-10903 GCA_018245595.1 Microceris scylla
TACTTTAAAAAAAGGTTATTTGTATTAAAAACACTTTTATGTTTTCTTAATTGATTTCTAAATAAAAAATTCCACGCAGACGAAGTGGCAAGCACATCTAGTCATTAATAAAAGTGTCAGAGAATTGATTAGTTACATATGAATAATCAAAATAACAACACATTATACAATAAATAGTGTACCGTAATGTTAAGTCATGTTTTACTGTTATTTGTTTTTCACTGGTTTACTGGTTAAGTGGTTGCCAGAGTGACTGATGGTTAAAAGTCAAGTCAATCCCTAGATTGAAGAAAGGCTTATTGGCTTTTTTAACTTGAAATCAACAATAATAGCTTGGAGTTTGAATATGGTCCAGGTGCATGGCATGGGCTCATCCATTTCATTAGATGTATAATATAATTGGGGACTAGTGGGAATACTACACAGTCTGCTTATCTTTTTGGGGAAGTATACGTGAGATGTTGTTTTAAGAATGATGTTAACCCAGGTATTATAACAGACAGATTTGTGAGTAACTTCATATAAGGTAAATGTATTTCATCACCATCATATATTTGTACGGTTGTGTTATATTTCTGAAAAAGTTGATGATAATTTCTTGTACTGACTCGGAATCCTCAACCGTATATGGCATTCGGTTCACCAGCTATTCCATGGGACTTAAATGTAACTGGTGAATTGTGGAAGTGTACTACATTCCTCTGCCTACCTGTTCGGGTATTACAGGCATGATGAGACATTGGCAATTAATTATAATTAATCCAATTGTGTATAAGATATAATTGATTGAAAAAATGTTGTATATTTTAATTACATAAAGGATTGGGCAAATACATCACAAGAATAAGTGTATGTCACCATTATAGTCCCACGATCCCTATATCTCACAGTGTCAGTTTACAGTACTTGCCTAAAGTATTGAGTTACAATGACAACAATGACCTCATGCTCACAGGGAACACTTTGATATGATTCAATGATTTTCTTACGCAGCATAATATCTGCTAACTCACAGATATTCTTACAATAATATGTACAGTAAATTTATTTATGATTTTTATGAAAGAATGGTGATGATAACATTTGTTTACATAACACATAAATGTGAAGTGTACACAAAAATGTATCTGATTTATTTTGTTTATTTTTATATCATTATTTTGAAAATGCCTTCAACTGTCACATGTATTTTGTAATGAATAGAAATCAATTTATAAATTACGACATCCATTGTTTACTTTTAAATTTAAACAAATCTTTTGTCACAGAGTTCAACATGTCTTTAGTAATATGTAATAGTCAAAAGTACATTAATATAGTGCTTTTAAAACATAAAAATATGCAGCATCAGACCTATAATCCATGGAGGGGTAGACATAGGAGCCTGGGACTCCCACATTTCCCATTATGTTTAGGTGTAGGTAGTGATCATATCGCCATATACCAGGAACAGAGCCAGACTCAAATACAAATTCTTTATAATGTGAAATAGCACGTATGTGAATGTTGGACAATGAAAATATTTTATCTCCAATATGTACGTACTTGCCTATATGTATATGTAGGTCTGATTTATTTTCTAAAATACATAGTTTTGTATACTAAAAATTATAATTTATATCCTTAATTGAATTTTCATCTATAATTTCAGGATGCTTCAGGTGATTCACAAAACAAGGAGAAGAAAAATGATGGTGATAACTGTGAGCGCAATGAAAGCAGTGATGCTCCAGAGAAAAACAAAGAGGACAATGTGGACAGTGTTTACTTGAGGCCACCTCCCCCACATAAAGCAAGATCTAATAATTCCACACCACCAGTTGAAGAAGAGGATTGTGGTATTAAATGTCTTTATTATACATTGCAATGCTGTGACTGTGTACTCATGTAATGTATGTGCCATATTAGAGTCAGCCAACTCATGTGATCATGATAATTATAAGCCTTGTTCTATATATGGATGTATTTGCTGAGGCAATGTTTAATATAAATCCCCATTAAATAACATTTGCTTGCAAATATCTTTACTAAATCAGTTTACAGTATTGATACAAACAAAGTAATATAAAAATTATCCAAATGACTAAATAATAATAATAATCAACCCATTTATCAATCCTTTGTTGGAATAAGGGTCTCTTCTCATAATGTGAGTGTTACAGCCATAGTCTGCCATGCCGGCCAAGTGCAGGTGGGCAGGTTTGGTATCTAAATAAGTGTATTGCCAATAATTTTTTCTTGGTATTTTTTTTTGAAATTGACAAATCTTTGGTATATATATTTTCCAGTTGCAAAAAGTTTTTTCTAAATCTGATAATATTCTGTTCTCGTTGAAACAATATGGAGGATATGAAATTCCCAAATGAAGTCACTTTGTGTGATATGAATTGTATTGAAATTGACAGATCTTAAATAGATGTACCTGGTAATTTATTCACATGTTATTTTTTACAATTAATCCTTAATATTAGGACAAAGCTGCATTTCTATGTAGTTACTCATAATCCAAAAGATTTATTATTTTATACAACACATAATTTACTCAATACACATTAAGATGTTATCTTATAAAATATACCTTGTAACTATATGTTATTACCACACTTTTTTTGATTAATTTCGCCAAGAAGCATTTGATATGGATTAACTTTTTCAAAAAAATTTAAATCAACCTATAGTCAGTTACAGTTCATTAATGTATAATATATCAGTTACAGTTCATTAATGGCCTGACAATGACCAGGATTCACACTTACCAATTCTCTTTATAAGATGTAACATTTGCAAGTAAAAAAAATTACATCATCGAATCTTGGCAAATTTTCAGTTACCGGCCTAATTGTTGTAATGAATTCGAAGGGTTATAATAGTATATGTCTAATCTTGCATTGAGTATTATGCCTATGTACTGCACCATTGGCTTCATGTACCTGGTTGTATGTGAAAAAATTCCTATTATTTATATTATTAGTTGTTGGCAAAAGAGGTGCAGAGTCGCACACAATCGATCATAGCAATCCGATACATATGTATATAATCATGTGTATAAATACTCACAAATAATTTAATAGTAAAACATTCCTTTTAGTCATATATCAATAATTATGATTATAAATGTGTCGGCTTAACTCACGTACGTTTTTCGGGATGGCTCGACTAGTTTCGGACCTGTATGACGTCCTTCCTCATGAGCTCCCGGCGCTTGCAGCGAGGTCGCGGAGACTGACCGACAGTCTCTGAGTTAAGCTCGTACATTTATAATAATGTGTATAAAAACTCACAAAACATTTAATAGTAAAATCAATAATGCATATCTAACAATTAATAACAAAATACTCAACAATTAGATTAAGGTATATTTTGATTATACTATAATTGTACACAACAGTCATGTTTCATTCGCACATATCTGTCCTATGATATTTTTTATGTACTGATGTTTGCCAACACATTTATCACAACAAAATATGCAGATTGTTGTATCAGTATTATGAGACCGCCTGTACATGTGCAGTTGTTATTGGTTGTGATAAGCAGATGGGATGCTGGGAAGCATGTGTCCTCAGTTCTTGATAGAAACCATTTTTGGTCTGTTCTCATGGAGATTGAAATCTAGTGTGATGATTAAATTAGACTTTTTATGTATTGTTGTGACTTTGGGCTGCTCTAAACAGATGATTTTATGCCTTGTGACTTGAGTCTGTAAGCCTGCATTAAATGCTGTCGGATATGTGTATATTATTTTTCATTTATAATTATTAGAGATACAATTGAATATTTGAGATATATTCATATTGAGAGGAAAATTTTTAGTTTAAAATGTATTTTTTCGTTTTGTATACATTCTCAAGTCTCGAGATGCGTTATTTTTTCGAGAAAAATTAATACTATGTAAGTTTTTATATACCTTTACTTGTATGCATTATTAATATTAAGGTTCATTAATTAATTATTTACATGAATACAGGGGGTAGTATGTTTAATATATTTGTCTTGATTCAGTTGTATCTTACTGAAATTTCTAGCCATGCATTCCTGTTTGGAATCATGAATATGTATTGTATAGTGTTTAAGTAATTTGCAAAATTGTAATGTATGATGTGCCAATTATTATGTAGTCTACACAGGTGATCTCCGCTGACTGTGAATTGCACTTGTTTGGTTATGAACATGGAATCTTAAAATTTACATTTGTCATTGTATGTGTTGGCCATACTCATGTGATATGTTGTTTCATAAAGTCGAGGTAGCTTTTGTCTTCTAATGTACACATAGTCCAATATTATAATTATAATTTTTTATTTAGTATAGGCCAGCACTTAATATACAAACTTGTTTCAGAAACATAAAAAAGAACTTGAGAATTTGGTTTAAATACTGGGCTCTTGTCAGTTTTGTTTTGTTTTTCGTTATCACATTTATATTAGCTGTCTCAGCTCAGCCTATTAATTAAATAATGACAAAAATGTGTAGTGTTGCCAAATCAATTTAGAATTAGATGACAACGAAACATTAGTGTGATACATTATTCTTTCACTGGAATGTTTACTGCTGTTTGTGACTGGACTTTGATGTGGACATATCTACATATATACATGAATTTATAATTTACTTTAAATCTCAATGACTTTTGATTCTTTGAAGAACGAAGTCTCCCAATAAAACTTTAATCATAAAATAAATGGAATATGTGTTCCTCGTCAATTTTCATGAATATATATCATGTTTCAATTTGTTTTTTCTGTTTAATGTTAATGTTATAGTTATTTCTCCATAACCTTGCGAATAATACCGGCCTTTAAAAATCTCATCTTGCCAATAACTCTTAAGAAATCTTCCGAATATATTTTTTGCTTTAGGATTTATATCGAAGTCTACATTAAATGTATTTACGTTAGTGATTTGTTAATATATTATACAATAACTTAAAGTTATTTCAATCAACATTTATATACTTATGATTGAATAAACTTTAATGACTTTTCTAAATAAAATAAAAAAAAATTCGTGTTATCATTTGCAAACGGTATATCCATGCAGCGACAATAGCATCGTAAAGAAAAACTATTGTTGATTGCACGTATACAGACAGACACATTCCGACATTACACCTCAACATGTGATATGGAATACGATACTACTGTATTATTGTTAGTTACTTGTGTTAAGTCAATGCCCGTACAAACGAGACGTCTTGCGACAAAAAAAACATATTCCAGCAATCAATGTACTCGGTAGCCATTGTATATTAAGTCCTATAAGTAGTAGCAATGTAATTTTTCTAAGAAAGTGAATATTGCGCCTTTTTAAGCCTAGAATATTCTAACTTCGTATGCAGGTTACCGACTGTCGTGCCTTTCGTATGTACGGGTCTTTATATTGTAGGTATATGAAATATAATACGTTACACTGTATAAATTATTGATATGAATGTAAACAATGACCTAACTCAATGTATTTAGAGTGGTGCTTTTTTTCTATGAATTTTACGATTCTTAAAATTCTTGATAAAACTTGTACCGTTTTTGTAAGTTCACGTTGTTTACAGGGAGAAGTTTCCTTTGGAGTTGGGAGTCGGTTACTTTGTATGGAATGTAGATCTAGTTATTATATATTTTTCTAAATGTACGAATTGTACTTATTCGTCATTCAATATACAATTATAAACAATGCTTTTTTTTCTTATCCTCTTTAAAAATATTATTTTATAACTGACACATTAGTAGGTTCCTCCACAGTAAGTAGGTAGTGTATCGAAAGAACTTCTGTTTGATTAATACATTATGGGGTAAAAAGGAATTTTTGTGCCCCTTTTTAAAAATATTACGCGCAGGAAAAAGTGTAAGACTTGATATGATTAAGTCTCCACATAGAGTGCAGAAAATCACAATTTAATTACTAACGTGTATACAAGTACCTTAAATTGAATAAAATATTGTTTACGTTTCTACTGTCAATATCAGACATTTAAATTCTACACACAAATAAATAATGTTTTGTTAATAAAATAATGCAAAGTCGTGGATATCGGCTAGTATTTATATACAAATACTTGAGTATAGCGATATTAACGGATATTCATACTTCAGCGATATCAATTTTGTCAGGGAACTTAACAGGTTGTTAAAATAATACACAACATTTTAATGATAGATATATTGATCAATATACCTAAAAATGACAAAAAACAAAAAAAAAATCATTGTAACACAATTCTATTTGGACGAAATGTATGTATGACAAAGCGCAAAATAACTGTGTGCGCGGTATCCAAAAACTAACATTATAAATATTTCACTTATAATAAAAACTCTCAATAACTTTCACTTATAATTTCACAAAAATATAGATACATAGGTAGTTATTAAGCTTACAACGTACTGACTAAACGCGAACATATTGTGTACCTATGGAACAATACAATCAAAAAATGATAAATAAATTAAGTATTTCAAATGCATAACTGTCATAACTGTCATTGAAGTGTCATACGTGTCTTTGTTGTGAGTATTAGAGGAACCTGTTAATGAATACACGCCTTATTTAGTCATCAATCTCACCTGTATAGATAGAATCAAAGAAACAAAAGCTATTTCTTTCATTTACTCAAATGTGGTAGGTGTTTTTTATTGGCGGTAATATTGCAATTATGATATTTCGTTTTGTTATTCCGTTTTGAGTTTCTTCATTCAAAACTGTTACCAGTGGTGTGAATTTAACAAATCGAATATTAAATAGTAAACAAAAATTGTAAAACAATAAATGAAACAAATAAATAAAAAAAAAAACAATTATTACACACACGCAGACAGTGTCTTTCTACATATTGTTTAAATGCACGTAGTTTCGACACTTCCGCTAAACGTAAGTTAGTACTGCCAATGTTAAGGGGCTTTCACACCCAATGCGATAAATACATTCGAATATCAACAAAGTAAGTAAAGGATCAACGGAATCCTATATCGACTTTATCCCGTTCTATTGTCTGTTTTATCCCATTCTATCGCTATTCAAATAGTATATATCATATAAGTACATGAAACGAAACGTAAGTATAATTATTAGGTACTGAAATCTGATATCTCATTACAAATTTAAACCAAAGCGTAATATGAAACTCTAATTGTTTTAGGATGATATCACCGCGTTGTACATATTAATTACAACACATGTACCGCCAACGGAAGATATAACTGCGATAAAACATGCCCATTGGTCGTTGCGGATGTGTGTAAGCTATTGAGGGTGCCAGGAACATTTACTATATTGTATAAACAAATATTAGTTTCGTCAGTTGTAGGAAATCAATGCTTGATACAGCAATTAGCCTATTGTGTAGGCTATTTAACATTTATCAATTAAAATTAATTTACAACAGTACTATGGAAATGCTATAATTATCAAATTATCTATTCAAGCAACATTTAAGCGAGTTTATAGCAACCCAAGTGTGTAAACAATATTAAGAGATGCAGTTTCAACAGTGAGGTACGTCTAGAATGTTCTCATAAATAATTATCTTATATTAATTTATAATATTATATAACTTAAGAAAATATATTGTGCAAACAAACACACGGCAAATGTATGTACGCCTTTTTTTGTTAATATCGAATGAAAATATATTTTAATTTTAATATTTTAATGACTAACAAAAATACTACATGTGACCTTCACGTACAACAAATTGTGTGCTCCGAAATATTGACATTGACCTAAAGAAAATCTAATTTAATAGACATCATCATAAACCTCGAAAATGATAATGAGAAAGAGATCGAAATCTTAAAGACATCCTGTACCGTTGTTCGTATATAATTTTCATCAAAACTTAATTTACTGGTAACTGAGCAGGTATTAATTCGACGAGTATTTCTCTTTATGAACATATAAATGACTGTGCGCATAAAGAAAACACTCCTAGTACCAATAAGATGCGCTAAATTAATATAATATAAAAAATAATAATATTTGGTATATCTATCATTATTTTTAAAACACCGATCTAAATACCTTAGTATACTAAACGAAGTGACAATATTATCCCGAAGGGGGTCGCTACAATTAGATTAGAAATACATACTAGTTCCATATCAGATTTCACACTTCGCCGTGACCGATATATTCCTACAGATTGTAAAAGCTCGAGTCCAAATTCAACTACTGATTAGTTATCAGTCGTGGCGTATTTAAAAAAAATCACTCCAAATGACTTGTAAGATGACATTTTTTGATCGAATGTTATAATCGACCCATTTATCATTCCACTGTTGGAATTTGGGTCTCCTTTCATATTGTGAAGGTTAAGGCCTTAGTGCGCCACGCTGGCCAAGTGCAGGTTGGCAGACTTCACACAGGGTGTGCACTTTTCCTCACGATGTTCTCCTTCACCGTTAGCAAGTGATATTTAAACTTAAAACGCACTTTTGTAAAGAAGTGCGCGCCATGGATTTGAACCCAGCATCACCGGCGGCTGAATTCTTAACCACTAGGCTATCACTGCCACGAATACGATCGAATGTTGATGATAACTAACTATCACATTATTCCGCGCGAAATGTGACGTTCGTGTATTACATTTATATCAGAAGCGACAAATCTAACCTATACGTAGTACATTATTATGTCGTGTATACATTAGACATTAAAGTTATATTAAAATGTGGCTTATGAGTATAAATAAGTTATGAGAGAGAAAAATTCCTACGGTTACATTAATATTATTTGGGAGATTCGTTTAGCGAAACGGACACGATGTTTTAAGGTTCCAAAGGTACCTTGTATATTGTGTTTTACTTTAAAAACAACAATTTCTCGATTACGTAAAATATCGATTTTATTTCTTACACCAGGATTCTTTTAACCGATCGATTTATCGACTTTATAAATCGATGTTAATGGACCTGGGGGATGTTTCATTGACATTTTCGCTAAACAAAACCCAGTTCATCTTTTGCTTTGTGACAGGACATGTCGCCGACTGGTACGATTATTATTATTAAACACAGAGTATATTGTGTGTTAAGCTAAAACACTGAGCTCGAAAATTATCTACGTTCATATATTAATAAGTGATTTCAAAAATGCGTAATCTTAATACGTTATAAATTAACTTACTCCTATATTAAATCTTCAACTAGAATAGGACAGTATAGAGGTAATTATTACCAATGCTTAATACATATCATCTAATATATAAGCCGAAAAATAAAGTGTTAAAATGCATACAATGTCATCTAGGAAACGAGAGCTACGACTGACTACGATAAAGTTGCACTGACGGGACTAACTTTTGAGCTGGACATAGCTAGAAAATCTAGTCATAAAAGGGACGTCGGCCAAAAAACACCAAGAGTTTTTTCAAAATACTACTCTACATAACTTCTATCGAATATATTTGATTCAAACAAATCGGATTCGAATCAAGATTAAACATTTTACTCAACAAACACCATTGAGAACGTGAATTAAATATTACCATTTGGCTTCAAAACAAATATCCATCAATAGCATAACTTCAGAAGTGCAACGATCTTACATGTAAACCTGTTAATACTGTGTGACGCTTGCACTTTGAAATGAAAATAACACAAGAGATATCATGCATCTCTATCTACCACTACATCAATGGTAATAATGAAGATTATATATGTACCTATATTTAAAGTGTTTATCTATAATTTGTTCACTCCCATTTATTTCAGTTTCACTAACCACTGCCCCGTTTACGTACTACGCTCGACAATACCCCAAAACGTTACAGATCACAGATACGGCGACTGCGAGTGTGTTACGTAGTCGAAGCTCAAAGTCGAAGACACACACGTGTGTTGAGCAACGATACAGAACCGTGATACTGCACAATAGAGGCCATACTCTCGTATATGTGTTAAGTGAAGTCTCACAACGGTGTATTTGCCTCTACTGTTCAGAATGTCGATTTACCACGTCTCACATATTGTATTCGTCCAGTGGAGTCATTTCGCGCAGTGATCTGCATCGTGTTAACAAGGGTCAAACCTATCTCTTACAATATTACATTCCCTGACATACCTTACCACCTCTAATGCCCGTTACGTGAACTTTCCGTGCTATTGAAATAACGCGTCATTCCTTTCGTTCATCAACCCGACCGGTACATGAACTGAAAAGCGAGCTCAATCGCCTTAAGCATACGGACTGCTATTTCCAATACCATCAACTGTTCGTTCGAAGATACAAGTATCGCCATACATAATAACATAAAATGAATTTAGCATGGGTCCGTATAACATAGTGCGATCCGGTCGTAGTGTGCGTTAAATTTAGTGGCGATGGATGGGCAGAGGGTGGGCCTCGGAGTTCACGACGTACTTGTTCAGGTCGATGAGGAAGCGGTCATCGCTCATCAGCAGGTACAGATACTTGAGTGTCTCCGAGAGGAAGAACGTCTCCATCATGTCGCGGTTGCCGGGCGCCTCGGATTTTACGTTGGAGATCGAAGTGTAGCCGTTCTCAACGCGCGTGTACTTCTCGAAAGCCTGCAAGGAATGACGTCATGATATTATTATTTTTCAAAATAAACATACCAATGTCCTGGAAACAGGTTGCAAGTAATGAGTATATTATCTGATTCTGAACAACCCCTACAACCTGCTTACAATTATTGTACCTGACTTGTAAGGAACTACAATACTTCGCGTTGTTGTAATACATACGTTGTATAACTGCTAAATGAGCTCTAGACCTATCATCAGCATCATCATCATCATCAGTCTACTACTGTCCACTGCTGGACATAGGCCTCTCCGATCGCACGCCATTGAACTCGATCGTCAACTCTTCGTATCCAACCACTGCCAGCCACTTTGCGTATATCGTCACTCCACCTAGCTAGAGGGCGTCCTACACTACGTTTGCCAAG
>DWDT01004815.1:0-10902 GCA_018245595.1 Microceris scylla
GTGTGTGTGTGTCTAAAAATGAAGATAACCAAGAAATGAAAGTTTAATGTTTGAGAGACATGCAGTCAGTAAATTATTTAAAATGTGAAAAATAGTATCATAACACCTTCATCAACTCATGTCATCAGTTATTTAACATATGACTTGATTTGTAGTGTCATTATTCATAGTGACTGGGTGTTAATTACAATGCCCTCATTAAAACTCTTGGTCCATAACTTTTCTGTGACAATTAGATTTGACTGTTGCTTGTTTTATTCTGACCATACTTGTAGAACCAAACAGCGAATTTTTAATTAAAGTGAAATTATGACTTCTCAGGGCGGAGACGCGCGGGCATGAAGCGCGCGCGGTGAGGGCGGCGCGGCATGGCGGAGCCCGAGCCGCCCGCCGGCCTCGCCGATGCCGTACTGCTGGCGCCGCTCACCGAGGACTCCTTTCTACACAATCTGCACGTGCGCTACAAACGGGATATTATTTATGTATGCAAAACTGATAAGACGCTTCTGAATATTTATAGATACGAAGATTTTTTGTTGTTGCCGAAATGACTATAAAATTGTGTGTCATGATGTATAGACTTACGTGGGCAATGCGCTGGTGTCGCTGAATCCGTGCCGGCCGCTGCCACTGTACTCTGCAGAACTGGTGCGCGCCTATCTCGCGCGCCCGCCCTACTTGCTGCCTCCGCACTTGTTAGTAGATAACCCAAGCTGCTCTAATTACTTATCTACATGATTGTCTTGTTAATTTTGTTTCATTTTTGTACTGTACTGCATAATAAATGTGCACATACATTAATTTGGACTATTTGCAATTGAATTGACTTATTTATTTTATCTGATTTAATTTTGGAGGAATCATAATATTATTTAAATTTAATTTTAATTACAAAAAAAGTAGTATTGTGATGCTTCTATTAGAATGAAGACAATAGGAGAAACCAGAACCTAATTTTATTATCGTGACAAGCAGAGCTATGTAAAATCATTTCATTTCTTCTTACAGGTATGCCATCACCGCTACAGCATACAGATGGGTTCGCGACAGGAACGAGAGTCAGTGCATCGTCATCACCGGTATACAACTACACTATTTCACATCCTTACTCCTGTCTATATTAGACGTGCGCAATACATGTGATGGAGTTCAAAAGATCTATGTAATGTTTATAGAAGTGGTTTTTGGCAATCTTTCGTAATACCCCTTGGAGTATGTTACGCGCCAGCTACTTTCAAACGTCCTAACATCGTTTGGAATCCCTATTAGTGGGACTATATCAATATAGATATTTCGATATATAATAGTTAACGGTGCACATCTAAAGCTCCATCGCTATTATATTTTCACAGGCGAAAGCGGCGCTGGCAAGACGGAGGCTGCACGTGTGTGTTTGCAGTGCGCCGTGGTGGCGGGCGGCGCAGGAGGCGGTGCGGGGGGCGCGGGCGGCGCGGCGGGCGGCACCGGTGGGGCTGCGGGCGGTGCGCTTACGGCGGCCGGCACATTGCTCGAAGCCTTCGGCAACGCTGCCACCGCTCGCAACCACAACGCCAGCAGATTCGTGAGTTACCTCTTCTCCCGCTTTATACCCTCTAATTATATATCCAATGACCTCAATATAAAAAAAAACGTAGCACCACGTCTTTAATCCCCAAAGAGGTAGGCAGTGAAGTGTACTATACCCCCACCTTTCACCAGTTATGTTTACCCTCAATATACTTGGCGTTAATCGATCAACTCGTGTTTCAGGGCAAGCTTCTCGACGTGGAGTTCGATTTCAAAGGCGAGCCCGTAGGCGGACACATAACACATTGTAAGTTACCGTAGTGGCAAGAGCGAGAATCTTGAATCAACCGAGAGTTATATTATATGCGATTGCTTTATAAGTAAACGACATTAATATTCAATTTTTATTGCACACGCAGATCTATTGGAAAAGGTGAGACTAAACAGTGATATTGAAGCGGTCTTATACATTTTTTATTTAAAATACCTTGACGCATAAAGTAACTATTATTTACATTGTTAAAAAAAATGTTATTAAAAAACATTATTTAACCCACGTGACTTATTGCTACAGTTCGGTGTATTCTAATATAATATATTATAATATAATAGAAAGCGAACCAACAGATTACAGTTGACCTTATGGATATATAAAGATGTGTGTGCACGTGGTGGCACAGGAGCGGGTGTGCGGCGTGCTGGAGGGCGAGCGCAACTTCCACGTCCTGTACCAGCTACTGGCGGGCGCCGACGCGCATCTTCTCAGTGAGTTGTTATTGTTATTATTCTTGAAGGAAACTTGACGTGACGTTTGAACGGTTGAAGATCGTGCTTTTCGATTACTATAGTGGTACCTGCGTTCCCGTTCCACACACCCTTCGATAACGTGCGACTGTACAGCGATGATGCTGCTCAGTACGGAATTATGTTGTTTGTACACTATTACAAACCCGTGTTTTGCTATTCCCAACCCCTCAGCGGAGACTTAGGTCCAGTGGTGGACTTAGATGGCTTGGCGATGATGATGATGATCAGATGTACACAAATTAGTACATTAGCGCTACGTTTTGTTTCGTTCATTAAAATTTTGGTAAAACTTTCCAGGGCAGAAAAAGGGTGTAATTATGACGGAAAGTGGGAAATTCAGAAAAACTGCAAAAAATACAATTTGTACATGACATGTACATTGAATTTTGACATTTGGCTGATTGTTATTAGGATTTCGTAGCTCCATAAGTAGATACATAAGTGGAGACGTGTTCTGGAGTGGAGACCGCGACTTGGCAAACGTAGTGTAGGACATCCTCCAGCTAGGTGGAGTGACGATATACGCAAAGTGGCTGGCAGTGGTTGGATGCGAAGAGCTGAAATTGAGCTCAGTGACGTGCCATTGGAGAGGCCTATGTCCAGCAGTGGACGGGAATAGGCTGATAATGATGATGATGATAAGTGGAGAGCTTATAATTTCTGGCTGCGCTTCCGTTCATATGCAGTATTGTAGCATGCCTTTAACTATGAGTTGTGTTGCAGAGCGACTGAAGTTGCAGCGCTCGTGGGAGCAGTACCGCGTGCTGCGCGGAGCGGCGTGCGGGGCCGCGTCCCCGCGCCGCGCGCCGCCGCCCGCCGCGCCGGCCGCGCCGCCCGGCCCGCGCGCGCCTCACGCCGACCGCGACCATTTCGCTTTCACCAAGGTAGACCGTGTAGACACACAGTTACGCGCTTATATACGCTTCTTTCCTATTCCTTTCATTTTTGCATGTTCACCACGCAATACTCCTTTTTGGGTCACAGGCGGCGATGAACTCATTGGGATTCTCAGCGGCTCAGTGTGGTGCCATTCTGCGACTCCTGGCTTTCATTCTGAAACTCGGCAATGTGCAATTCGAACCGCAGCACAACATTGACGGATCCATTGGAACGCGTCTGCAGCACGAGTACGGTACGCGCATAGTTCTCAAGCCTCGCAAATATTTTTCGGTCACCGATATTTCTGCACGAGTATAAGACGACTCATGTGCCCCATGTCGGTTGCAGAGTTGCGAGAAGCGTGCGCGCTGGTGGGTGTGGAGGCGGATGCGCTGGTACTAGCGTTGGGCGCTGCGCCACCCGACGACGATCCGCATGATCTGGGTAATTGCATTTATATAATAAATAAGTGTATAAAATAAAAATAGAACTAATACAGCACTCCGGATATTTCTATTAATATTATATAACTGAAATAAATGTCGCCAGACAAACTGACATAATTGGTTGACAAGCTAAATGATTGTAGTGTTGGTGTTCAACAACGTAGCGTAGCGTGGTGGCGTAGCTTAAAATGAACGCGATTAAACTTCATATTTTTGATTTGATGACTTGATTGATGACTCTTGATTAAATGTAACGATACATTCTGAAGAACAATATCAGTTGCGATATAGTTGTCATCGAGATTAATAATTTCTTTTACCGTTCAAGGTAGCAGCGTAATTTATTCTAATGATTACACGCATTTCTTCAATTTTGTTAGTTATGCGGTGTTAAAATAATTTTACAGTGTATAAATAAATATTAATAACTAAATCCATTTTCATTGTATTTATTATTGTACGGGTTTGACCGTAGTTATTTAAATTTAAATGTATTAAGTTAATAAATTATTTAAATGTATTTAAAATTAAAATAAAATTGAAACTATAAATATTTATTCCTTAAAATGAATAATTACAAAAACTATAAAACTTAAACTGCTCAACTAAATTAATATTGAATGGCGGATGAGTACGCGCGGCACGCTTTAAGACCGGAATCGAACTCACCAATTTTTACCTAAGCTGAAATGACATGGCGTAAAATGCTGCCTATACTGTACGAGCGTTGCCCGTACAACACTACATATTAATAAATGTATTTAATATATGTATATTTATATATTAAATTACGTTTTATAGTTTCACAACTAATTTTAAAAGGATTACGTGCCCACCCCAACTTATCATCACCTCGAATCCATCACCAGAAATCACCGTCATAAGTACCTACGTAAAGTTTCCAAATCAACATATTATTTGGACAATAGATGGAGCTAAATTATTTAGTATAGTGAAATGTAGGTAAAAAGTACAAATTAACTGAAGTATCTACCTATAGTTGAGTTAATACATGGACCAAAGACGAGGACGGTGGTGTAAGAGCTGAGCACTATCTAACACGGCGAGCAGAGAGACAGCGCGTGCGCTCATGCAGCCACCCAGCTCATTAGTCCTGCACGCCGGCCCCATGATGCTGAAGAGTGGGACAACTCCCTCGGCGTGTAACCACATACGGATAATGGATTTGTGCTCTGCTTTATTTTGCTGCCTCATTCACCCATCAAAATTAAGTTCCATTATAACTCTTGCCAATCACGAAGAGTACAAGCGCACCGAGGGCACGCCGGGCAGTAACCGTCTACCACTCGTCTAAACTTCAATGGTTTAGATATTAATGTTGTTGCGCCATTTATTTAAATGACGTTGTATATGACGCACCAGATTGCATTGCTAAAAATAACGCAGTGGGTTACGCAGCAAAATCTTTAATTTATGTAATATTAAAGGCCTCCCCGACTCTATGGTGCGTTCCGCTAGTGATTTCTGTAAGTACTCTTACCCCGTGCCAGGTGCACTGACTCGACGCTCTGGCAAAGGTCCAGCCGCACGCGCTGGGCTCCTGGCACGCCTCAACGTTACACTTTATAAGTAGTTTCTTAACGCGCTCGTGCAACCTGCGAGTTAAACTTCCTACGGAGGTTTTGGAAGTATGTTCTAAAGTGCCTCCACATACATACTCGTATGTATTTATATACCATGGGTTCCTCAAAATTAATTATAAAATTACAAGTGTCAAAAAATTCCGTCGTGCCAGGTGACGACACCTCGGTAGGTCTTTAGATGTCGCAGTTATCTATGGGGGACCGTAAACACTATCGGGTGGGTCTTGTGCCTACTTGCCTTTTAATATCAAAAGTGTTATGAGGAATGGCTCTATGTGTGGGCGGCGGACAGACTGGCCAGAATGGCGGCGGGCAACCTTTAACCTATTTGTCGCCTTGGAAATACACTGCACGTGTTGTTATTTATGGTTTGTGTGTATGCAGCGGGCTATGTTGTAGGGATGTAAAAACCTAAATCGGTAATTTAAATAAACGTAACATCACGCCTGTAATCCCCAAAGGAGTAGGCAGAACATTGTAGTACACTCCCACGATTCACCAATTAGGTTTAAGGCCCATGGAATAAGTCGTGAAGCTATTACCATAAACTAGGCACAGACCCCGACTCGGAGTCACTACTAAAATGCTACATTAAAAAAAATCCCACAGTACTCGACACGGGATTTGGGCTTAGGAACTCCCGATCGACAGTCGCGCTTACAACGACGCGACCAACGAGGCAGTCGGCAATTTAAATATTTATAGAAACTATCTATTATCGTATTTTTTAACTTACTTTGGTGGGGCTTGTGCACATAGAGATTGGTGTTTGGAACCGAATGAAAAATGAATTGTCAGATGTCGTCAGGTCATGTATACAGCATAACAAGTTGTTCGAGGCGGGCGGGACGAGCTTTCGATGGATGTGATAAGAAGCACGTTACTACAGTACGCGGCGCGGGTACCTGATCGATCAATCTGTAGTACAATTTAACTAAATTACATTTAACAATTTTACATTTAATTGTATTACAATTTAACTAAAGATCTGAACAGCATGAGATACACATTAAAAAAATGATCTGATGTATTGCCAGTAGGTACTATTGAATAAATAAAGTGGGGCGGCCGGCGGCAGCCCTGTTAGTGCGCTTTGGATTAGAAAGGTAACGGTGCGCGATAGTGGCGGTTTTGAAACGCACTGACCTTACGCGTAAGTACATAATTTGGCTATAACAAGCGCGCCCCTCGACCTGCCTCCAGACACACAAACATACTACATTTCCGACTACGTTCACAAATAGAAAATAACTCAGTATCAATATTTTGCAGATGTAAGATTTATCTGTTGAAATAACTTTATACCCGATTAGTGTTCAAGGATAAGAATATTTCATAAAAAAATCGCAACTAAAAATGTACGAGTATGTAAGTTTATTGATGTTTCTTAGGAATCACAACATTTTAGGAAAAACGTTAAATAATTTCTTGATGTACCCGTATTTTTCTTGGGTAATGAATGGGTTACGACTTTATGGACGCAATTTCTCGGATAGCTGTAAAACGTAACAACCGGTAATCGCTGTCCCAGCAGGTAAACACTTTTGTCAGTCAGTAAATTCGAGTGTCTCATTTGCCTGGCATTATAGAGCTTGTCTTGGTCCACAGCTGGACATAGACCTCCCCTGACGGGTTTGGCCCATAATCCCACGCTGGCCTTGCGGATTGGAGATCGCAGAGCACATCTTCTCGCACCGCCTTGCTGTCCTTCGACGGCCTAGGCATTTAGCCCCAATTTTATCGCTGACTTCAGTAACCTCTTACCACACTCTAATATCTTGGCACAGGGTCCAGGGGTACATTTTTTCTGCACCCCGATACGGATGTCGCATGTCGTTTTAACATCAGTACAAAGACATGTAAAAATAGTAGCTAGCGGTGCGGGGATCGTCGAGCTAATGAAAATGCTCATTAACTGGTACTAAGCAAATGAATGTTAAAGGTAAACGAGTGTGATCGCAACGCGCGCCGCCGTGGCGCAACCGCGCGTCCGCCGTCTCGTTAGAAATACTGCCAGCAACCTTAATATCTTCCCATTTGTTAAGGTACGTACGTAGTCAGGTCGTCATCAGAAGCTATTTGTAATTTGACGAGCGGACAGGTGAGCGGTCAGAGCGCTGTGGCTGCGTGCTGTCGCCGCTGCCCGGCGCCGGCTCCGCCGCAGCTGGCTCAGAGCATCGCCGTGCTCAGGTGTCGTTCACGCTATCCTCATTGGACATTCCTATTACAAAATATTCTGCATACAAAGGTTCAGGCCATTCCTAAACCTGCAGTGACAGGCAGATTTCGAACAGACCAAGCAAATAATTTTCTTTTTGACACTCCCGGGAGATGAAATGAGTTTTATGATATATTCTTTTATTTATGTTTATAGACAACAGGCATCGTTCATATATTGATATGGGAAAAACTCAAGATATATGTATGATCATGTTTCATGAGGGTCAGAACATAAATCGACTTGACGTGAAATCGGCCATCTTTATTGCGTAAAATAATGTAAAATAATTGCTTTCATTTTTTATACTTGAATGTTAACGAAATGACTACATGTATAGTCATAGCGATTGCATTAGCGCCGCCGCAAAACGAGCACATTCCATCATAAAATAAAAACACAAGCTTCGACACTTCAGCGAACATTATACGTTGCGTCAACTTTTGCCTAATTATGATGTAGAGCATACGTAGCGCCTCAATGCGGTGGAAAAATACATATTGCACGCGAGCGGCCATCGCCGCCGTCAGCCGGCAGTCGTCGTTGATGCGTTTCTATATAATTGGGACGACGCTACCGAACACTGTCCGCGTAGTTTCGTTCGTTCATCTCGATTGTATCTTTGTAACAGTCAAGAGTTCACATTCGATCAAGCAATGCGAAGGGATAAGATGAGCAGTAGCCGGCTGGGTCGGCCAGTACTGGGCAGTACTGGGCCAGTATCGCAGCAGTAGCTGTTTTTAGCTACTTTTAATGAATATCACTGTTCTTTGAGCGGCACGTTCAGTTGTCGACTGTTTCGTAACACGTTGATTTATTATTAATTTTCTAGGGTGGCGAGTCGTTCGCTTCAGCTGTGGTAATCTATAACTTAGGTGAATCCAGATTAGACGGAGGGTATAAAAACCTTGCACTTGCGAGTCCGCTTACCAAAGAAATAAAATTAAAACGATTGTTCGAGGACAATTAACCGTAGTGGTGTGGTCCCGTTCATGTACCATGACATTAGTGGTCTAAGAGAATAGCCCATACATTTATTGTTTTTGTGTTCCCTTATTACAGAGGAAGAAGTAAGAAATCGCCAGAACTTTGAAAATGTTTTCATCTATATTTACAGTGGAGATTGTGCTGATAGGCGCCACAGGCCAGGTCAGAAATGAAGTCATAGTGACACATTAGGACGTTAGCACAGAAATATGTAGTCGTTTGCGTGAGAGCTGCATGTAGCACGGTGTATACATCAGTTGCATGGGTTCAGGGATGGCGGCAGGTCCCCACCGCGGCGATCCCCACCCGCGGCAGGTCGCTCGGCGCGACGGCTGCCACACTCAGTGCCTCCTGCTCCGCCATGATTGTTGCACGCCCGCTCGTCGCCCGTCCGCTCGCGTGCGTGCTCGCCGTGCTGCTCGCCGCGCAGCTGGCCGCGCAACTGGCCGCCGCCGCGCCGCGCGCCGCCCGCGTGCGCCGGCAGCTGGCTGACGACAACGCACTGCAGCCCCTCGATGTAAGTCTCCGCCGACAAAAACCACTACTACTCACTCGCGCCTATTTCACTTAAATGTCTATCTATGAATGAGCTCTCGTGCAAACGTAGAATAACAAATTTAACGGATGTTTTAAAACAACATGTTGAAATTCCGCTGACTCTGACATCCGTTTCATATTCTGATTATTAAGCATGCCATAATATTTCCTCAACGTGGAACGGCCCCAACATCTTGATGACCCCAGATGACCATCATCGGGAGTCCTCTTACACCGGTAATACGTTGCTAAAACTGCGGGTGTTGTAAAGGAGTATGGGCAAGAAAGCTTCTGGAATCTTATAAAACGGTCATCAGTATCGTTTTAGAAATCAAATATAAAATGCAGCATTTTATAATGATATAAGAATAATATTTTATAACTGTAATTACTATTATGTCAGTACGCCAGGTTATTTACATAGATACCTGATAATGTACTTCTTCTACATTCTTCACACTTCATCTCTTCGAAACCGGTGTGCGTAACACCAGATCTGGCTCCCCCATCAGCCAGTATCTATCATATTATTTTAAATGTACTATATTATAACAATACGTTGTTGTGTAAGTAGGTACCGTGTAGCGCAAGTTCCCTGGTGTGTTACTGCACGGAGAAGATGCTTCTCGTTCAGAGCTTAAATCGTAATTGCGTCACTGACATTCCTAAATAACTAAATTCTTAACAAATTTAATGTTAATTTTCGAGTAAACTGAATAGGTCAAGTCAATGAAAAGAATTACTTCACAATACAACGGTGAGGAATACACAATTAACTACATTTACCTTTAGCAAGTGAGGTGAAGGCAGACCGGCCGCGTGCCGTCATGCGTTGCGACACATTATCTTCTCACCGCTGCTAGTCAATAATATAATAGGTGTTAAAGCCTTCGTCGGTCGCTCACAATGCTCTGGTGGACTGAGCCCGTTGCCCGGGGCTCGTTCATGGACTAGCGATGATTTGTTAAACACGAATGTGTTGCGCACCTGAGGTTCGTGCGTGTGTGTAACGGGTAGTTCTAATTTATTGTTGTTTATGAGTAAATAATATTATTATAATATCTGTCAATTTCTCTCTATATTGGCATGCTAAGGAATATTTGGAGATGTTAGTTGCGAAACTGTCAGCGAGCGCGCATGTCATCCTCCGTCACGTCCTTTTCGCCGGTCAAGGGCCTCAGGTCACAGTGTCAATGTCGCCCGCCCAATTGTCATGTACACACGTACAGACCCGTATTACTAGTAAAGAACCGCGAACGGTCCCCCGAGCGCCGAGCGAAAGAATCGGGCGCAAGAGGCGCGCGTGACGTAACGCCACAATGGCACCGATGCTCGAGGCGGTGCCGCAAATTAAGTAATACTATCTCACGGACCGTTAGTGGGTCGAGAGTGTGGCGTTGCGCCACGCGCGCCTCTCCTCATGTATGACGTACGGCGACGTCCGACTTAGTCCACATCCGACGCTCGCATAACTGTCCGCGGTACGTTTGATTCACAAAGATGTCGATGAGCGTCGGCGAGATCGTTGGTCAAGGTGCTCCGCGTCCGCCTCCGCTCTTCTTCCTTCGTCCATCGACACACACTGTCACACCGACGCTCATACACCGACACACTGGATTACACAAACACTTATATCGCATTAACATTGAACGATACTTTTGAAGTATAATTTGTACGCATAATATAAGCCATAAGTCGGCACAGCGCATGACGTCACGCTCCAGCACTGGTCAAAGCCCGAGTATATAAACAATTATCAAACTGCATCCTAGGAGGATTTCCATGAAATTCTGCGAGACTCGGCTGCAAACGATGCACGGCAACGGTCATGCCCCGACGGTCAATGATACATATGTACCTACTGTATACGAACAGTTTTGGTTTACTTAATTAAGAATCGTTTCTACATATATCAGTA